>CAWUFW010026675.1:0-31812 GCA_963921515.1 Calotriton arnoldi
GTCCAGCAGGGCACACAAAACCTGAGCTGTCCAGACCGCCGGGACGGGCCATCACCGCAGGCTGTACACCCGCGCAGCAGTTACAGTACCCGTACCTCAGTGGACCGAAAGTCACCGTATTGCATTGTATTGTATATAACATTTATAGAGCGCGACAAACACCCTACGGGTACCCTGGCGCTAAAGATACGTGAGCACAGACCAGCGTGGGGCAAGAAGAACAGACCCTAAAATAAACATTACTCGAAAACGGCAGAATCAGTTTCTGGGGAACAGCCACGTTTTGATCCTTTTCCTGAACAGGGACAGGGTACTACATTGTCTGATTTCGAGTGGAAGTTCATTCCAGAGTTTCGCGGCGGCAATACTAAAAGATCTTCCTCCCAATCTGGCCCTGTTGAACCTGGGTACCTTTGCCAGACAGGCAGCAGAGGAACGGAGGCTCCGGGTAGGAGTATACCAAACCAATTTCTTCTGTAGCGGCTTAGGACCGAGTCCATGCAGAGCCCTAAACCCTATGCAAAGGGATTTGAAATGTATTCTTTGCTGCACAGGGAGCCAGTCTAGCTCAGCTAGGCACATTGAGGCAGAAAAGCCTCGTGGTCTAGACAGGGCTAATTTCGCAGCCGTATTCTGAACACGTTGCAGTCTCTGAATCAGATATTTGGGGGACTCCAACAATAAGGCGTTGCAATAGTCAAGTCTGCTTAAGATAGCGCCTCAAACAATCAAGGCTCTGACCGAAATTGGAAGCAATGGAAGGATCTTTCTCAAAGCTCCAATAAGGCCGAAACAGCACCCAACCGTCTTATTCACTTGCGTCTCCAATGACAGGTTGGCATTGAACATGACTCCCAAGTTTCGCACCGTCTTAGACGGCGCCAAGGGAGTAGATGTACCAAGAGGTCTAAAGTTGTGAGGAAGAGGCAGATGGACCTTCCCAACTGCGCAGTGTAGAATTTCGGTCTTATCCGAATTAAATTGTAGAGAGTTATTTCGTAACCACTGCGCAGTGTCGTGCATGCACGCATGAAAATCCTCCAGGGCATTAGGTAGGGTTCCATCCAGAGATAGAATGATCTGGGTGTCATCAGCATAATTTACCAATTTCACATTATGAGCCCGAATGGTATTGATCAATGGGCTCAAATAGATGTTAAATAAAATTGGGCTGATGGCAGATCGTTGTGGGACCCCATGGCAGATGTTAGTGAAGGCTGACTGGAACGGTGGAAGAGCCACTGCCTGACACCTGCCAGATAGATAGGATCGAAACCAATCCAGGGCAGTGCCCACTACTCCTACCTCCTCTAGACGGGTTAGCAAATCATCATGGTTGACCGTGTCGAAAGCGGCAGACAGGTCAAGCAAAATAAGTATTGCTGATTGTCCCCTGTCTGCCAACAGACGCAAATCGTCCATCACGGTCACCAAGGTAGACTCAGTTCCGTGTTCTGGACGGAAACCAAATTGTACATCTGCCAGGCAGTTGTTACGTTCTAAAAATGCTGACAGAGATTTGCTAACCAAACGTTCAAGGATCTTCACTGGGTAGGGGAGGAGAGAAATGGGCTGGTAGTTACCCGGGCAGGTTGGGTCAAGAGTGGCCTTCTTCAAGAGTGGTGTAACTACTGCCTGTTTCCAGCCAGATGGTACAACTCCACTGGATAGTGATTGATTACAGATCTGTCGGAGCCTGGGAAAAAGTTCTGAGGCAAATTCCTTCCAGATTTTGTGTGGAAGGGGGTCCAGTGGGGAACCCGAGGAGACACCCAGGGCGAGCCTGCTAAATTCCTCCTCCGAAAGGGGCTCAAAATGGTCCAAGAGACTCGATTTACCAGTCCCTTCACCAGTCTGTGTTCCTACACAGGGCACCCCTCCCACACCATCAGTCGAGGTGGCTACCCCATGAGTCATGACTTCTACCCCCCCGGAGAGGTTGGTTTTAAGCCCAGTGATGATAGTGCTGATTTTTTCATCAAAAAAGGTTGCCAAACTGTCACAGAGATCTTGAGTAGGCTGGATCTCATTTTGTAAGCACTGAGGATTAGTGAAGTCATCAACTATTTTGAAGATGCATTTGGACTTATTCGACGAGTTCAGAATGATCTCTGCGAAATATTCCTGTTTAGCCGCAAGAATTTCTTTTTTGTAGAGAGATATAGCTGCTTTCCAGGCAATCTTATCCTCATCTACATAGTGCTTTCTCCATTTTCTTTCTGCCTGTTTACATTTTGATTTCAAGGCTTTCAGTTTTTTATTGAACCACCTAGCGGAGGGTCTACCCCTATTTTTGCAGCTTTTCAGAGGGGCAATTTGATTAACAGTTGTAGTAATAAGATTACGTAGGTCCAAATAGTTCTCCTCCACTGACCTAAGTACATCAAAATCCCCTTTGATAAAGAACGTAGGTGACTGTGTTGCCTTTTCCAGTATCCTCTTCCAGTCCCTACCCAGGAAGCTCCTAACATCCCTCAGAGCGGTGCCGGTGTGCCTGTGCCGGCCGCAGTGCATCCGGTGCGAGCAACTCTGAAATGGCGTCGAGCACGTGCGCCCGGTCTTTTTTATTGGCAGGGTCACGTGTCCTGTGACGCCTGTGCTGGATGGGTGTAGTGTGGGTGTATACTAGCCGTGAGGGAGTGGCTGCGGCGTACTGACAACTACGGTGTGACCAGCAGATCACTGCAATGAAAATCTGGGCCATGTAACGTTGTTGTCCTTCCCTGTAAGCGTAAGTGGAGTGGGCTGGCCTGGCTTATGCCAGTTCTGCGTGAGGCTGTGAAGAATGACTCCGGAGCTATGGGCGTGGCTCCATCGTGAGCTGTATGAGGAATAAATTGCTGTGCCATGCCGGTGTTCTTGTTGTAGTGCTGCCGTCACCCGGGTCGCAAGCGTCAATGTGTCACTCTGTGAGCCAAGTCCCTGAACATGGCCAACATGGAAGGTACGGGGAATCACTGACCCTACATTCATCCATAGTTCCACACAAGAAAGATGGTGGACATGACACATCTGTGTGGGTGTGAATGTTTATTGCACATTCAGTGGAGTATTTCAGATGTAGCAATACTGGGCCATGCAAAATCCAAATTTCAGTTTTTGGGACATGGAGGGCAGCCAATTAGAGACAAGCTCGTTGTCGGAGTTAGGGTGCGCCAACATATGTACTTATACAATCCCTCCGCCAATCCCCACGCACTTATAAATTCACTATACACTCTCCTTGCAGTACTCTAATCATCCAGTCTCTACGTACGTACTTGTACAATGACCGAGACAAAGTTACATCACCAAATGTTTCTCCCACTGTCAAAGGTAAGTTGGTTGCATACGCTGTCCAGAGCACAATGTAATGTGGTAGGGCCCAGGGGCAGCATGTTGCATACATAATGAACACACGGACACAGATAGCTAGTGGAACTGGATACGAGCACGTGCACTCGACTCCTTTTTATTACCAGGGTCACATGTCCAGTGATGTCTGTGCTGTATGCGTGTGGGGTGAGTGTAAGCCAGCCCTCCGGGAATGGTTGGTGCTGGTAACAAGTACAACAGTAATCATCAGATCACACACTGAGATTCAATCATAAAGGGTCCATGACTTGTGCTACACTAAGTTAGGGGCACCAGATCTGAAATCATACACAAAATATTCTGTCATAAAGGGTCCATCAGTTGTGGTGGACCGAGGTAGCAGCATCAGAAGCATTCCGTGTGTGCACAGCTAGCGATGATGCGTGGTCCGGGAGGGCCACACTGGTAGCAATGTCTGTTGCCTACTGGACTGCGTCATCTGCAATCGCAACTCCATCTGAATTGTGAACCCTGCTGTCCGCAGTGTAGATCGAAGGCAGTAGTCAGCACAGACATCGAGGAAAGCTTTTTGGCACTTCCTCTTGAGAAAATTCAACGACATAGAGTACAATTCTGTCTGCAATTAATAAATCAAGACTGAATTCAAATTGTGAGCTCTGCTGTCCGCAGTGTAGACTGCCATTAAGTGTTCCTTTGGACTTGCAAGATGAATTTGGTCATTGTACTAAAGCTATAATTGATATAAAAAAAGTTCTTGAAGCAAGGATACTAAAAGGATATTATGTAGGTTTAAGGGTACGTGGCGATGACTTATGGTGCAGTGAACTAGTGGCACCTGAAGCACTCAGCGTGTGCGCATCCTGCGATGATGCGTGGTCCGTGTGGGCCGCACTGGTAGCAATGTCTTTTGTTTAATGAATTCTGCCTTAATAAGGCCACGTGGCATTTACTTGTGGTGCACTGAGTTAGTGGTACTTCTGGCGCTCAGCGTGTATGCAGCCTGCGATGATGCGTGGTCCGGGCGGGCCGCACTGGGAGCAATGTGTCAAGCCTACTGGACTCCGTCATCTGGAATCGCGACTCAATCTGAATTGTGAGCTCTGCTGTCCGCAGTGTAGATCGAAGGCAGTAGTCTGTACAGACATAAGTGTGCAGTGATGTGCTGCTGTGTTCGCAGGGGGCTTGTGTCGAGGAGGCCCGCGGTCATGGCGGCAGCCATGTGGCAGGGTGAGGGTCGCCGCTCTGGCAGACGCGTTGGCTTTCACACAAGTGAACCATGCCCAGAACCCCGGCCTATTTATTCACACTTCTACGCTGGAGTGGTGTACGTTGGACCAGCCCACTGCGCTTCCGCTTACAGGGGGAGACGACACAGGTTCATGACCGAGATCTTCCCCACTGCCTGAGGTAACATGGTTGCGTCCACTGTCCATAACACTACAAGCACCAGCTTGTTTTTGGATCGCACAGCAGATAGGTTTAATGAACATTATAATTAGAAATTAGCATTTAAAAAACCTTTGAAATTCACAGAAAAAACCATAGGTTTCAGGGACGTTATAGTTACAAATTATCATGTTAAAAACCTTTGAAATTCACTGAAAAACGATAGGTTTCAGGGACGTTATAGTTACTTGCACATTTCACTCGTACAAAACCATAGAAATTCGGCTGTTATAGTTAGTTGAGCTAACTATAACTCACGCCCCACAATGCACTGCTGATGACGTCACATATTACATCATTCATGACATGGTCAGTGACATCACTGATGACATCACTGATGACATCTCAAATGACATCACTGATGACATCATCCAGTGACTGTGTGTTTCTGTAAAGTTTAAATATGTTTTATAAATATATTGACCAAGGTATATTGTAGAATGAGTGGCTGTATCAGTGTGTGGATGGAGGATTTAGTAGGTGTGTGACTGACTGTATAAGTGAGTGATTAAATGTCTCTTATGGAATTCATGGGTTAGTGACTAAACTGTGTGAATGTCTGTATCAGTCTGTCTATTGCTGTGTAAGCTGCTGCATTGGTTGATGTGTAGCTACATGAGTGTCTATATGGGTTATTGATTGGTTGCCTGAGTATTTGTATGGGTGCCTGAGTGTGTGTGTGAGTGGGTGGGAGGTGTGTGACTTTGTGCATAGATGTGTGAGTTCTTTATTCACTGGGCGTATGGGTTCAAGAGTGCATGTGGAAACAGCTGTATGGGTGGGTGAGTGTGTGTATGGGTGTGTTGGTGAGTGAATGGATATCTCAGTGCTACATGTCCAAGTAACTAAATATGTAAAACGCAGTGCATGAGAGAGTTGGAGTATATAAATGACTATACGTGAGAGTCAGTGATTGTGAGAGTGCTGTATGGATGAGTGTGTACTTGTATCAGTGATTGTATAAGAGAGTAAGTATATGTTAATATCACTTTGAATAAGTGAGGTTGTGTGTGTATAACTGTATAGCTGAGTAAATAGAAGTGTGATTGAATCTTTGCATGACTGACTAGATGTGTGAGTAACACTGGATGAGTGGCTGTGTGTGAGTGTTTGTATAGGTGTATGAGTGATATAATAGATTTGTATTGATGAGTCACTGCATGTATGATTGACTTTATGGGTGAATGAGTGGATGTGTGTGTAGACCTAGGAATCAGTGTGTGCGTATGAAGTAACTGGTATCGGTGTCTGTATTTTTTCGAAAATGGTAGTCTGTATTTTAGAATGGGTGTATCAAAGGTTTTATTAAGGTATGAGGAGGTGCATCAGATTTTCACGTGGATGATGTCATCAGTAATGTCATCAGTGATGTCATTTGAGATGTCATCAGTGATGTCATCAGTGATGTCACTGACCATGTCATGAATGATGTAATATGTGACGTCATCAGCAGTGTATTGTGGGGGCGTGAGTTATAGTTAGCTCAACTAACTATAACGGCCGAATTTCTATGGTTTTGTACGAGTGAAATGTGCAAGTAACTATAACGTCCCTGAAACCTATGGTTTTTTTCAGTGAATATATATAGATATATATATGTATATATATATATATATTTCCAAAAGTTGCCCAAAATCTTGAGAACGCACTCCACAGCAGCTATTCAAAAGAACTGCACCGCCGATCATACTGATGTTAATGACTGCGGGGCTTGAACTGTGCAAGCCTATGATCGGAACAGCAGCTCTTGTGAAATTGAACTGTGCCTTTGTTGTTCTGATGTCTACCAGAGGAATATAAATATGCAAAAAAACTGTTTTTCTTGCAGGACCCACTGAGGGGTAATGATTGTCTCCAAGCGGACTACAAAGTCTAGCATGCTTTCCAAAAACGTGCACCTGAACGGCCCACTGGGGGCAATAACCAATAGAATTCAGCATGTGGCTTTGAATGCTTGGAGTTACCTGCGGAGACCAGCTATGCCATGCCTATTATTAAGGAGCAGGGGGCTCCGAAACCGGTCAGGCGCATTGAGTCAGGACTGAAAAGCCGGTTCCCCTCAAATAAAGATTCTTTTGAATAGCTGCTGTTGAGTGCGTTCTCAAGCTTTTGGGCAACTTTTGGAAATACTTATCGCGGCAGTCCAAGGCGTGGAGAACTGCACCGCCAATCATACTGATGTTAAGGACCGCGGGGCTTGAACTGTGCAAGCCTATGAGCGGAACAGCAGCTCTTGTGAAATTGAACCGTGCCTTTGTTGTTCTGATGTCCACCAGAGGAATATTAATATGCAAAAAAAACTGTTTTTCTTGCAGGACCCACTGAGGGGTAATGATTGTCTCCAAGCGGACTATAAAGTCTAGCATGCTTTGCAAGAACGTGCACCTGAACGGCCCACTGGGGGCAATGACCAATAGAATTCAGCATGCAGCTTTAAATGCTTGGAGTTACCTGCTGAGACCAGCTATGCCAGGCCTATGATTAAGGAGCAGGGGGCTCCGAAACCGATCAGGCGCATTGAGTCAGGACTGAAAAGCCTGTTCCCCTAAAATAAAGAGTCTTTTGAATAGCTGCTGTGGAGTGTGTTCTCAAGCTTTTGGGCAACTTTTGGAAATATATATATATATATATATATATATTATCTACTGGCGGTCGCCAGTAGATAGTTATATTTACAACCTATTATCCATAGGAAATCCGCGACATTCTATTTGAAATAACTCTCTTGCCGGTTGACGTATCTTCGCAAAATTTTCAAACTTTGTGGGGCGCTCCGGTCCGCTCCTACCCTGAAAGTCTCGGGGGATTCGTCAAGCGGGGGCCGAGAAAAAGGGGGTCCCAAAACGCGTTTTCCCCATGCAATTTTCCATAGGAAACTTTAGACACGGCTACAGCCCGAACTGCTGAACGGAATTACACCAAATTTGGCAAAGAGGTAGTTCTTGGTTCAGAAAGAACCCTTTTTGTTAAATGGTGTAAATCCGTTCAGTAGTTGCTGAGAAAATCAAAAGTAAAAGTACATATATATCTATGGCCGCGTCGGATTCGCGCACCCTCCCGATCACGAGCTGCATGCTAATTGGCTGTCAACACTCCAAATCAGGAAGTGTTGGCAGCCATTTTGTCCCTCGGTAGAACTGAGGGACAGAAACAAGTGCGCAAAGCGCACAAAGGGGGCAGGGTAGAAACACCCTGACCCCCTAGGTCCCACAAGGACCCCCTGAGCAAAAAAAAAAATTTAAAAAAAAAAAAAATCGGCAGGATGCGCTCAGGGTGCGCGAATCCTGCCGAGTGGCCCAAGTCCCGGGGGCATGGTGGGGGGTGTTCAATTTATGTATGGGGGCCTCAAGGGCCCCCAAGCCCCGGGGACCGCCACCCCCGGGGCTTTCTTTACAAATGGTGCGGGAGGGCTCTGAGCCCTCCTGCAGCCCCGAGGACCACCACCTCCCGGGGCTTCTTTTTAAATTAAAACCTGTGTGGGGGCTCCAGCCCCCACATGCCCCGAGGACTGCCACCTCCCGGGGCACTAAACATTTAAATATGGGGGTCCGTTACGGACCCCCAAGCCCCGGGGACCACCACCTCCCAGGGGCTGTGCACTGAATGGGAGGGGGCCGCGCGGCCCCCTCCTGGAGCCCTTGATGGCCCTGGGGACCGCCACCCCCAGGGCCGGCTCCTGCAGTGTCCCGGGTGCCTACCCCCGGGACACTGCTGTTTGCTATGACAGGACGGGAGCCTCGCGGCTCCCGTCCTGTCATAGCAAACTTGGTTTGCATTTTGAAAGAGAGAGCAGGAAACCTGCTCTCTCTTTCAAAATGCAAACCAATTGCTTTCCACATGGGGAGCAGCATGTTAGCTGCTCCCCATGTGGAAAGCAATGCCGGCTTCCGCAGGAGGCGGGGAGCCGGCTGGGACTGTGGGGGGATTGGGGACCCCCACAGTCTCCAACGTGAGGCCAGGCCCCGGGGGATGGGGTCCCCGGGGCCATAAGTGGCCCGGGAGGGGGCCCACGCAGCCCCCTCCCCAAAGTTTAAAAAAAAAAAAAATAAGGTCAAGGCCGGCCCCGGGGATGGGGTCCCCGGGCCTTAAATGGCCTGAGGAGGGGGCCACGCAGCCCCCCTCCAAATAAAAATATAAAAAATTGAGGCCATGCCCCGGGGATGGGGTCCCCGGGGCCAATACAGGCCCAGGGAAGGGGGGCCACGCGGCCCCCTTCCCGTTTTTTTTTAAATTTTAATTTTAAAAAAAGGGAGTAAGGCCCTGGGGGATGGGGTCCCCAGGGCCTAAAAATAGGAAAAAGGAAGGGGGCCACACAGCCCCCTTCAGGGAAAAAAAAAAAACGATCGGGCCCGCAGGCCCCGCCCCTTCCTTCACCACTCTGCAAACGCGCCCCTGGCGCGTTTGCAGATGGTGGAAGTTCCCCTTCAATACTGGGGGTCCCTGAGGGCCAACTAGCCCACCAGGAACCTCCAGTATGCGCTAGGGGCTGCCTTGCAGAGAGGTGTACAGAGGCCACGCCCTTTTACACCTCTCTGCAACGCAGCTCTGTGGCACTTAATGGAGGTAGCTGGAGGGCTAGTTGCACCCCAGGGACCCTCAGGATTCAAGGGGAGTTAATCCCCGACTTAAAACGCGCCACGGGGCGCGTTTGCACAGTGGTGAAGGGAGGGGGCGGGGCTTCAGGTGACATGTGTGCAAACAGGCCCCGTGGCGCGTTTTAAGATGGGGAATTAAATTCCCTTCAATCCTGAGGGTCCCTGGGGGCCAACTAGCCCAACAGGTACATCCAGAAAGCGCCACAGAGCTGCGTTGCAGAGAGGTGTAAAAGGGTGTGGCCTCTCTACACATCTCTGCAACGCAGCCCCTGGCGCATACTGGAGGTTCCTGGTGGGCTAGTTGGCCCGTAGGGACCCTCATGATTCAAGGGGACTTAATCCCCCAACTTAAAACGCGCCACGGGGCGCGTTTGCACAGATGTCACCTCAGGCCCCGCCCCTCCCTTCACCATTGTGCAAATATTCCTCTAAAATCTGCCGAACTACGAATTCCGATTTACTCACCTGTTATCAGGAGAGACCTCAGTGCTGTATCTTTCAGCCCAGTACTGGTCCTGAAAAGTAATTTTAACCGTACTTAACAGTAACTTGAATTTCCTTCCATAGGCTAACATTGACTGGTTTCACTTGGAAATTCTTCTAAGTGTGGAGTTTTGGAACTTTAAAATATTCCTCTAAAATCAGCCGAAATACGAATTCCGATTTACTCACCTGTTATCAGGAGAGACCTGAGTGCTGTATCTTTCAGCCCAGTACTGGTCCTGAAAAGTAATTTTAACCGTACTTACCAGTAACTTGAATTTCCTTCCATAGGCTAACATTGACTGGTTTCACTTGGAAATTCTTCTAAGTGTGGAGTTTTGGAACTTTAAAATATTCCTCTAAAATCAGCCGAAATACGAATTCCGATTTACTCACCTGTTATCAGGAGAGACCTCAGTGCTGCATCTTTCAGCCCAGTACTGATCCTCAAAAGTAATTTTAACCGTACTTACCAGTAACTTGAATTTCCTTCCATAGGATATCATTGCCTGCTTTTTGCTGAAAAAGTTTCTAAGTGTTGATTTTTGAAACATACAAATATTCCTCTAAAATCAGCCGAAATACGAATTTCGATTTACTCACCTGTTATCAGGAGAGACCTCAGTGCTGCATCTTTCAGCCCAGTACTGGTCCTGAAAAGTAATTTTAACCGTACTTACCAGTAACTTGAATTTCCTTCCATAGGCTAACATTGACTGGTTTCACTTGGAAATTCTTCTAAGTGTGGAGTTTTGGAACTTTATAATATTCCTCTAAAATCAGCCGAAATACGAATTCCGATTTACTCACCTGTTATCAGGAGAGACCTCAGTGCTGCATCTTTCAGCCCAGTACTGATCCTCAAAAGTAATTTTAACCGTACTTACCAGTAACTTGAATTTCCTTCCATAGGATATCATTGCCTGCTTTTTGCTGAAAAAGTTTCTAAGTGTCGATTTTTGAAACATACAAATATTCCTCTAAAATCAGCCGAAATACGAATTCCGATTTACTCACCTGTTATAAGGAGAGACCTCAGTGCTGTATCTTTCAGCCCAGTACTGGTCCTGAAAAGTAATTTTAACCGTACTTACCAGTAATTTATATTTTCTTCCATAGGAATCCATTGTCTGGTTTTCAGCAGAAAAGTTTCAAAGTGTCGATTTTCACAAACTACAAATATTCCTTAAAAATCGCCTGTATGACTTAAACGCATTCTTTCAACTGTTTACAGGAGATGCACCAGTGCTGGATCCAGGATCCAACACTGAGTAAGAAAAAGTAATGATAACAGTTTTTACCTGCTAAGTGAATTTCCTTCCATAGGATAACATTGGTGATTCTATGAGAAAAAGTTTCTAAGTGTCAACTTTTAAAATACAATAATATTCCTTAAAAATCACGACTGTAACCAAAACGCTTTTACTCAACTGTTTACAGGAGATGTAACAGGACTGAATCTAGGATCCAGTCCTGTGGTTAGAAAAGTAATCCATAAAGTAACTAATTGCATTTAACTAGAAATTCACATTGAGCTGAATGTTGCATTGTGTTTGAAAATGTGTTGCCCATTGCAACAACTGTAACTACTGTACTTAAAAGTCTATTGCCTATGTGCAAAGTATTTAAACTAAAGTAATTCATTCTGAGAAAGTATTTTTTGTAATGTAATGTATAATGTAATTACAATGTAATTTAAAATATAAAATATGTAAAAAATAATTGTTTCTAAAAATGTAGTAAATCAGTATGAAAAAAATTAATATAACAATTAATACATTTAAAAATTGTCATTTACAAAACCTTTGAAATTCACTGAAAAAACCGTAGGTTTCAGACATGTTATAGTTAGGAATTAGCATTTAAAAAACCTTTGAAATTCACTGAAAAAACCATAGGTTTCAGATATGTTATAGTTAGAAATTAGCATTTAAAAAACCTTTGAAATTCACTGAAAAAACCATAGGTTTCAGATATGTTATAGTTAGAAATTAGCATTTAAAAAACCTTTGAAATTCCCCCGTTATAGTTAGTTCAGGTAACTATAACTCGCGCCCCCGCAATGCACTGCTGATGACGTCACATATTACATCACTCATGACATGGTCAGTGACTGTAAGTATAAGTGACTGTACAGGTGAGTGAGTGGATGTGTGTGTGTAGACCTAAGAATCAGTGAGTGGGTATGTAGTTTTTGCTGTTGGAGTGTCTATGGTTTTGAGAATGGCAGACTGTAATTTAGAGTGGGTGTATCAAAACTTATATTAGGGTGTGAGAAGATGCATTAAATTCTCACATGGATGATGTCATCAGTGATGTCATCAGTGATGTCATTTGAGATGTCATCAGTGATGTCATCAGTGATGTCACTGACCATGTCATGAGTGATGTAATATGTGACGTCATCAGCAGTGCATTGTGGGGCGCGAGTTATAGTTACCTGAACTAACTATAACGGGGGAATTTCTATGGTTTTGTACGAGTGAAATGTCCAACTAACTATAACTGTCCCTAAAACCTATGGTTTTTTCAGTGAATATATATATACATACATACGTATAAACATATCCAATCGCCTCGATTTCTCAAATTGCTTCTTCCTGCCCCTTCAACCCTTCGATAGGTGGTGCGAGATGCCAGCAAAGCCCACTGGACGATTAGTATAGTTCAATAAAGAAAATAATCGCACTCTCGGGATCGGTACACTACCAGAGGTTTATTTGCCAGTAGCGCGTTTCAGCTGTCAAGCAGCCTTGCTCACACACTGGCATGTAGAGACAGCGTCAGTTTTGAATACACCTTCATGGAAACAAACATAGGACATCAAGTGTAAGACCTCATAGTGAAAACACAACACAAGTCATAATGGCATCTATTTCGGAGTGGTCACACGTTGTAACGTTGTGTACATATTGATTTCATATGTATTTTAGCAATGTAATGTGTCAAGCCTCAACCCCTATTATGTGTGAATACAGAAGATATAAGGGAGAGAATTAATTCCATTCCCTCCTTTCCCTTAAATGTTGTGCAGTTACATAACTCCTGGCACGCATTTTTACCATATTTTTTCCGTATTTTAAGCCCCCGTAATGACTAAACTATCTCCTGTCACTGTGGCTTTATATACTGCAACTCTAATTTGCAGTATTATTGCACCGTGCCTTATTCCCGATGTTCCCGTAGATTACATAGCCGGCTGCATCGGAACATCTCACATGCGCAGATACTATCTAAATAAAGTTTTTCTCCTTGAATGCGCTCTCGTGACCAAGTGTCATAAACATATATATATATATATATATATATATTCACTGAAAAAACCATAGGTTTCAGGGCGTTATAGTTAGTTGGACATTTCACTCGTACAAACCATAGAAATTCCCCCGTTATAGTTAGTTCAGCTAACTATAACTCACGCGCTCCGCAATGCACTGCTGATGACGTCACATATTACATCACTCATGACATGGTTAGTGACATCACTCATGACATCACTGATGACATCTCAAATGACATCACTGATGTCATCAGTGATGTCATTTGAGATGTCATCAGTGATGTCATGAGTGATGTCACTGACCATGTCATGAGTGATGCAATATGTGACGTCATCAGCAGTGCATTGCGGGCGCGAGTTATAGTTAGCTGAACTAACTATAACGGGGAATTTCTATGGTTTTGTACGAGTGAAATGTCCAACTAACTATAACACCCCTGAAACCTATGGTTTTTTCAGGGAATTTCTAAGGTTTTTTAAATGCTAATTTCTAACTATAACGTGCCTGAAACCTATGGTTTTTTCAGTGAATTTCTAAGGTTTTTTAAATGCTAATTTCTAACTATAACGTGCCTGAAACCTATGGTTTTTTCAGTGAATTTCTAAGGTTTTTAAATGCTAATTTCTAACTATAACGTGCCTGAAACCTATGGTTTTTTCAGTGAATATATATATATTTATTATACTATGTATACATGTAAAAATGTCTCGGTCCCCTGTTTGCCTCGGTGGCACGGAAAAAATGGGTGGAACTGACGTCAGCACGCCGACGAGGTCCTCTTATGGCTCCGATGACGTCAAACGGTGTCGCAAGCGGAGCCGTGCTCGTTGACGTGGGAGAGCTAGGAAAGAATTTCCGTGGAATGCTGGTGCAGGGGATATTCACCTAAGTGTTCAGGCTAGTCCTTTGGGAGCAACTGTTTATGTTGCCACTCCAGAAACCGAAACCAGTGATCCGAGGGCAGAGGCCCTGCAGATGGCACACGAGGTGGGGTGCCCAGTCGTGTGCACCGGCGGGGCAGCGAAGTGACAAGCACCACAACCCACAAAAAAGGTAACGAGGGCACTGAATAACACAGGATCTTCTCTTTGTATCTGGCAGGAACAACGAAGTTAAAATGCCCTAGTACCAAAATGTAGAATTAGTGCTACAACGGTCTTCAAGAGGACCTGCGATGCCGCCTCTGCCTCCCGTACCCTGGAGGCGGCACATGGGTCACGCGGTACGGTCATACTGCGGTGGGACGCACACTCGTTGACCTCTCATGGCACTGCTCCACACTTCAGGGAGGACGCTTTCCATTAGCTATGTTTTCTGATGACATGTCGCGCCGGCCCCGTCCAACAACAGAACTCCTTTAGATCCAAAAGACTCTTCCACTCTCTCACCGGAAGTGAAACCAGGCCACGCGGACACTTTCACAATACAACAGCCGGGAATGCACTTTTCGGTAAAAAACCACATTCCTTCCTCCTAATTAATCAAATAAATGTCTCACTGAAGAACAGGGGCCAGCTTTGATCGGTAAACAGCCGTTACAACGACTTTTTTACTTTGCGATACCATTACAACGCATACATTACCACGCATGCATTGTACATCACGAAGTCTTTACTACGCATTTTTTTAGAACGCATGGTCATTTACCACGCATGCCTTTACAACGAATTTTGTTGTAAAGGTATGTATGGTAAATGACCATGCGTTCTAAAAAACATGTAGACGATCCATGTCGTTGTAAGAAAACAGAGGCTGTTCCGTTTCCTCACAACGACTTGCACCGCCCCTCAGAGATGACGTGAAGCAGGAACCACGAGGAGAGAGGAACCATGAGGAGTGAGAGGTATGGGGGATTGGGCATGGGGTGGGGGTTTCTTTCTAGGGTTTAGGGTAGTGCAGTGGTGTTTGGGTGGTGTAGGGGGTCGTGCTGGGGGTAGTGTTTTAGTGTTTAGGGTAGTGCAGTGGTGTTTGGGTAGTGTAGGGGTTGTGCTGGGGGTAGTGTTTTAGGGTTTAGGGTAGTGCAGTAGTGTAGGGGGTCGTGCTGGGGGTAGTGTTTTAGGGTTTAGGGTAGTGCAGTGGTGTATGGGTAGTGTAGGGGGTCGTGCTGGGGTAGTGTTTTAGGGTTTAGGGTAGTGCAGTGGTGTTTGAGTAGTGTAGGGGGTCATGCTGGTGGTAGTGTTTTAGGGTTTAGGGTAGTGCAGTGGTGTTTGTGTAGTGTAGGGGGTCATGCTGTGGGTAGTGTTTTATGGTTTAGGGTAGTGCAGTGGTGTTTGGATAGTGTAGGGGGTCGTGCTGGGGGTAGATTTAGGGTTTAGGGTAGTGCAGTGGTGTTTGGGTAGTTTAGGGAGTCGTGCTGGGGGTAGTGTTTTAGGGTTTAGGGTAGTGCAGTGGTGTTTGTGTAGTGTAGGGGTTGTGCTGGGGGTAGTGTTTTAGGGTTTATGTTAGTGCAGTGGTGTTTGGGTAGTGTAGGGGGTAGTGCTGGGGTAGTGTTTTAGGGTTTAGGGCATTGCAGTGGTGTTTGTGTAGTGAAGGGGGTCATGCTGTGGGTAGTGTTTTAGGGTTTAGGGTAGTGCAGTCGTGTTTGTGTAGTGTAGGGGTCATGTTTTAGGGTATAGGGTAGTGCAGTTGTGTTTGGGTAGTGTAGGGGGTCATGCTGGGGTTAGTGTTTTAGGGTTTAGGGTAGTGCAGTGGTGTTTGGGTAGTGTAGGGGGTCATGCTGGGGGTAGTGTTTTAGGGTTTAGGGTAGTGCAGTGGTGTTTGTGTAGTGTGGGAGGTCATGCTGGGGGTATATTTAGGGTTTAGTGTAGTGCAGTGGTGTTTGGGTAGTGTAGGGAGTCATGCTGGGGGTAGTGTTTTAGGGTTTAGGGTAGTGCAGTGGTGTTTGGGTAGTGTAGGGAGTCGTGCTGGTGGTAGTGTTTTAGGTTTTAGGGTAGTGCAGTTATGTTTGCGTAGTGTAGGGTGTCGTGCTGGGGGTAGTGTTTTAGGGTTTAGGGTAGTGCAGTGGTGTTTGGGTAGTGGAGGGGGTAGTGTTTTAGCGTTTAGGGTACTGCACCCAACCAGCCACAATATCCATGGACAAAGGGGATCCTGACTCTTTGGAACGCTCCGTCAATTGAATAATTTGGGTCAAGGGCCCTACCACGTCCAAGACCTATCAATTCCTTTCTTGGGATCCCTCATATACTTGGAGAAAAAGGTACATAGTTTCTCATCAATTTCAGGTGTGTGTGCCACCTTCCCCTTCAGTGAGGGCCTGGGGCATTCTCCCCTCATCCTATTCCTGACCTCCCTTTCAAGGGGTTGATGGATTTTCCCCACCACATACTCTGCCACTTTGGCATCAGATGTCCACTCTGCCGACCTTGGATGGTAAATATGGGTAGGCTCGAACATGTCTGAGTGGACCCCGTCCCCAACCAGGGACTGAGAGGAGTGGGACTCTGGACGCCAGGGACGCCCCGAGTCCTTATCCTCATCGGAGGAGAAATCGTCCTCCGATACACCCTCTCCCTCTAAGGGAAACCCGCCGTCGGGGTCTACAATAGTGGTGACAGTGTCGCAATTTTCTCCGGGCCCCTCCTCCTCCCGGCAGGGTGCCTGTTTTAGCATTCGCGCACTCTTGAGGAAGGTCTCCGTAAGTTTATCAAATCCTTCCAAGTGCCCCGCGTTATGCTTAACGGCCCTTTTATTCCCCATCTGGGAGCTACTTGGACCCGCCACCACCAGATCTGGGTCACTGAACACCCCAGGGATGCTTTTCGCCAGCTTATCAACCTGATCCCTAAGAGTAGCCAGCGCCCTAGAAATAGCCAGAGAGAGGGCTTGGTCCACTGCTGGAGGGAGAAGTTGGGGGGCAATTCCTACTCCACTTCCTGGTAGGAGGAGTAAAAATGGTCTTCTGGAGAAGACATGATAGCAGAGGGTGTGAGCATAGAACAAATGCCCTTAAAATCCTTAAGACAGCCCCCTCGCCGGTGCTCCAACAGCTGGGCTTTCCCCGAAGCTGTTATAAGAATAGACTGAGGCGCAATACCAATTACCACCACCAGGTGGCACTGGTCACTAACATGGCCGTGTGGGGAAATCATCGCGTAGCAGTGTCAAAATTAGGCGAGGTTGGTCGGGAATCAGCGGACACTAAAGGAGTGACCGGATTCCCAAACGCGCGTAAAGACCAGCGGGAGCGCTCGACGGAGCTGCCTCGCTCGGACCAGACGCGCCTGACAGGATCTCACCGCGTGCAGAGCACACAGCGGGAGAAACTGCGAGGGGGAGAACGCGCTCGGGCAAGAGCCTGCTGCGCAGGGAATATGAAACAATACCAAGGCAATAATGCTAATAACGTCCACAAGAAACCGCTATACAAACAGCAACAACGTCAGATTAAGCCAAGAATGTAAGGAATGCACTTAACTGACGAGCAGTGAAGAAAGAGGAAGTGGAAGGGACGTCATGATATTATATACGATGGACTGTGATATGATTGGACTATAGTTGCCTTGGAGACTACCCCCATAATGGTTCATGGGTTGTGTAGTCTTTTGTTTAATGATTGTTGTGTTACGTTTTCTTTGAACTGCTATGCAAATAAAGTGAGGAAAGATATGCATAATCCTCGCCTCCGTCCTGCCATAGAATTCATTAAACTTTATTTGATCTGATTTAGAAACATAGATCATAAAAGTGTACATAAAAACAGTAAACCCTCTTTCCTAATACAATACAGTGAGAATTAATTAAAACCAGTAGGTAAAAACGGGTGTTACAAAGCCCGGTTCAGAGCAACTTCAGGTTCACAGAATCGTAAAGTTCAATGTTTCGCAAGATCAATCTCATGTACTTCGTGCAAAATATGCAATAAGGGGTCCAAGTAAGATGTAACGCTCCAATACCTGACCAGTTTGCACTATTTAAAACTTCAGAAAAACTAAAAATAAAAAGTGTTTTGCACACTTCTGTCATTGGGCTATATGTGGGCTACATCTGGGTGATATTTGTGCTACATTTGGGCTCTTTTTTCTCTGGTGGCCATCTTGGGAGACTTATTTGTTATGAAGTTTCCTAATTTCGTCATTTACTGCAGTCTCCTCAGTAGGAAATGCTTTCAGTTTTTACTTTGATTCCATCAAGAAGGCATTCAGATGTGTCACACATTTGCCATAAATTCAGAATGTTAGCACTCTAGTTGTTCATTAGATCACTGTGGTAAAGCTACTGCTCACCAGGGAGTTAACTGGAAGTCTACTGCTGGTATTGAAAGTGATTGTTTCAGTCTGCATGTCAGAATTTTCTAATGAAATAGAAGAGGATTTGAGATCTCACTTAAAACATGCCCTAAATTTTCTTTCTGCAGCACTAACCATAATTTCTATGGCAAAATAAACCCCCTCATTTTGTTCCTTTTTAAATTAAATGTTTTAAGTGTTACCAGTTTATTCCAATCAAGATGGCTTCAGGTGTGCCATACTTTTGTCATAAGTAAGACTGTTAGTGCTCTAGTTGTTCTTTAGAACACTCTGGGAAGCTGCAGTAGAACACAAAGGCATCAACTGACAGGCTGCTCCTGTTGAAATATAACAGGAAGATATTTGAGATCTCACTTAAAACATGTCCTAATTTTTCTTTCTACAGCACTAACCATAATTTCTATGACAAAATGAACCCCCTCATTTTGTTCCTTTTAAATTAAATGTTTTAAGAGTTACCAGTTTATTCCAATCAAGATGGCTTCAGGTGTGCCATAATTTTGTCATAAGTAAGACTGTTAGCGCTCTAGTTGTTCTTTAGAACACTCTGGGAAGCTGCAGTAGAACACAAAGGCATCAACTGACAGGCTGCTCCTGTTGAAATATAACAGGAAGATATTTGAGATCACACTTGAAACATGTCCTAATTTTTCTTTCTACAGCACTAACCATAATTTCTATGACAAAATGAACCCCATCATTTTGTTCCTTTTTAAATTAAATGTTTTAAGTGTTACCAGTTTATTCCAATCAAGATGGCTTCAGGTGTGCCATACTTTTGTCATAAGTAAGGCTGTTAGCACTCTAGTTGTTCTTTAGAACACTCTGGGAAGCTGCAGTAGAACACAAAGGCAACAACTGACAGGCTGCTCCTGTTGAAATATAACAGGAAGATATTTGAGATCTCACTTAAAACATGTCCTAATTTTTCTTTCTACAGCACTAACCATAATTTCTATGGCAAAATGAACCCCCTCATTTTGTTCCTTTTTAAATTAAATGTTTTAAGTGTTACCAGTTTATTCCAATCAAGATGGCTTCAGGTGTGCCATACTTTTGTCATAAGTAAGGCTGTTAGTAACCCTGGGCAAAGCACTACGCTACGCTCGCGTAGTTTGCGAAGTTTGCGTTACTTCGCACAACGCGAATTGCACATAGCACAGTGCAAACACGCGTAGCGTAGTGCAGCGCTCATTTTTTGCTTGCTCGCGGTCCTCAACGTCAAGTTGGCGACAGCGAGCAAGCAAAATGACATCCCGGCGAGACTTTTTCCTCGTTCGCGATCAGCAACATCAAGTTGCCGATCGCGAGCGTGGAAAATAAACCTCCGGCGAGATTCTCAACGCGGGAGGTCAGGTTTCTCATTGCGAGTGGTCGCGTATGCTCGCGACCGCTCGCGATGAGAAACTACCAGTCCGCGTTGAGAAGCTGCCGCTCGAGTAAAAATCTACTCGAGCGGCAGTAAAAGACAGCTCGCACTGTGCAAGATGCCGTTTTCAATGATTGCACAGTGCAGACAAGCATCCGGCACTGTGCAATCATTGCGAACAGTGCACTACGCAGTTTGCGTAGTGCTACGCGTAGTGCGAACTGCACTTTGCGTAGCTTCGCGTAGCGCTACTTCGCGAACTACGCCCAGGCTTAGCTGTTAGCACTCTAGTTGTTCTTTAGAACACTCTGGGAAGCTGCAGTAGAACACAAAGGAATCAACTGACAGTCTCTGCCCTTGTTGGATGTACATGTTTTACTGAGAATGTCAGACTTCATTCTCACATGACTGAGAAAGATAATGTGAATTTACAGAAAATATGCTCTCATTTTAGCTTCTGGAGCACCTTCCAAAACTGTATGGGACAAGCATGTGAAAATAGTTTTCTCTCAAACATGATTCATGATATCCCAGCAGAAGGTTTTTCACAGGGTAAAATCACCTTAGAACACACCACAATTCCTGAAATTAGTATGGTACCATCTACAAATGAATTCTAATGTAACTAAAGTCTGTTATCACCCTTTATAGTTCTCCTTTTGGTAACCCTCAAAATCTTCGATTCACTACAATGCATTTCAATGGGGTACTATCATTTATATTGGTCCCAAGATGGCTGCCAGCAATTCCAGGATGAAGTGCTGACAGCCAATCAGATCTCACGATGACATGTGTGGTTAGGCTCCGTCCAGATATATATGTGTTTTCTTTTTCAAATTTCTCAGGAACTACTGAACGTATTTACACCATTTAAGCAAAAGGCACGACTCTGAACCAAGGGCTACCTTTTTGCCAAATTTGATGTAATTCCGTTCAGCAGTTCGGGCTGTAGCTGCGATGAAAGGTTCCTATGGAAAATTGCATGGGGAAAACATGTTTTGGGACCCCCCTTTTTTCTCGGCCCCCACTTGACGAAGCACCCCGAGACTTTCAAGATAGGAGCGGACCGGAGCGGGCCACGAGTTTTGAAAATTTTGCAAAGATTCGTCAACCGGCACCAAAGTTATTTCAAATAGAATGTTGCGGATTTCCTATGGAAAATAGGTCCTAACTATAACTATCTACTGGCGACCGCCAGTAGATAATATATATATATATATATATATATATATATATATATTTATTTATATAAAGCAAGCACTCTTGCGCCGTTGCCGCGCAAGAGAAGAGCCGCACTCAAGGATTAAGGAGAAATTCAGTTTAATGACTTTTAGTCATTAAACTGAATTTCTCCTTAATCCTTGAGTGCGGCTCTTCTCTTGCGCGGCAACGGCGCGAGGGTGTTTGCTTTATAGAGACGCGGGTCCTGCGCCCGCCTAGCCGGCACCAACCTCGTGTGGTGGAAGAGGTCGGAAGAAACAGCAGGGGCTGTTTGTCAGGATATATGTATATATATATATATATATATATATATATATATATATATATATATATATATATATATATATATATATATATATATATATATATATATATATATATATATATATATATATATCCACAGGAACAACGCTCTTGTCGAGACCAGTGACCCGTGGAGGGTGGTGCATGCACCGGGAGAGCACCCGGTAAACATATATCCAAAGCTTGCTTCGCATCCCAAATAACGCACTCTCAAGACCCAAAGAATTTCACCAGTTCAGGAAGTTTATTATTGCTTCCACGCTACGCGTTTCGGCAGTTACGTGTGTTCACACCTATATATATGACCAAGACCACAGACGTGGTCGAAACGCATCTTTTTGTCATGCAAAAATAAATAACTTCTGATACCTGACCAGTGGGCTCGTGAGGTGCTTTGTCTTCACTTCGTTTCGATTGGAATATATATACATGTTTCCAAGTTGCCCAAAAGCTTGAGGCTTGAGAACGCACTCAGCAGCAGTAATTCACCCGAACGTTTATTTAAAGGGGAACCGGCATTACAGTCCTGATTTGCTTGCGCCTGACCGGTTTCGGAGCCCCCTGCTCCTTAATCATAGGCATGGCTGAGATCTGCAACCTTTCCAAACATCCTTTACAGCTGCATGCTAATTAGTTTGTTGCCCCTCAGTGGGCCGCTCAGGTGCGCATTTCTCACAAGGCATGCTGGGCTTTGTAGTTTGCTTGAAATCAATAATTACCCTTCGGTGGGTTCTGCATGAAATCAGTTTATTATCCATATCTTCTGCCCTCTGGTGGGCCTCAGAACGGCAAATACACGGTTTATATTTATACAAACTGCTGTTCCACTCGTAGGCTTGCACCAGTTCAAGCCCTCTGGTCCCTGGCGGCGGTGCAGTCCTCCACGGCTTGGACTACCATGATAATTTGTTTCCAAATTGAGTTTGAGAACGCACTCAACAGCAGTAATTCAACAGAACCTTTATTTGAAGGGGAACCGGCATTACAGTCCTGATTTCCTTGCGCCTGACCAGTTTCGGAGGCAATAGTAGTTAACTGTACAAGAGTCTGTGTGTGTATATATTTCCTGATAACTAGGTAAGCATTTCCCCATGGAGCTGATGTCCTTGCTTGGCTTACCCATCTGGCCCTCCTGGCTATATTTCTGTAGTTAAATTAATGTAGACACCGAACTTAAACAAATAGTATTGAAATTCAGATGTAAAGTTATACTGTAGAGGCTTGCATCACAGGTTTACATTTTTGCCCTTTACATTGCATTACCCTTCAATGCAAGCATAATTTGGAACACAAAAGGTATCATTCAATGCCAAAACTGTAATAATAAAATTATTTTGTTTTATTATAGCTCTTCATTTCCCAATTCTTTCTATTTAAGTGCTATCATTAATAACTAGCATATCAAATGTAATGGTATTCAATTATCCACTTCAAAAGGATGGGGATGTGAGTGCTGCTTGCCAAAAGATGAACTTAGGATCTGCATGTTATTTGCAAGTGTTAACCTGCTGTTTAGAATTTTAGGGCCATATGTATGAGAAGGCAAGCTGCAAATAATGTTGAACAGGGTGGTTCTGAGGGATTATCGTTGGGGTATGCCGCTTATGATGTTCTTGGGTGCGGAGGGTGAAGTCAGATGCTCTGTGTGCGTCCTCAAGGAAAGAAGCAATCCACATAAGGGTGTTTTTTGCTGATGTTGTGGAGTCTGTTGATGAGGGTGAGTTGGGAGACGATGTTGAACGCAGCAGAGAGGTCAAAGAGGATCAGGCACACAGTTTCTCCATGATCGGGAAGAGTTCTGATGTCGTCTGTGGTGGCAATCAGCATGGTCTCAGAGCTGTGGTCGGGACGGAATCCTGATTGTGAGTTGTTGAGAAGGTGGTTTTGTTCCCTATATATTGGTTGAGCTGTTGGTTAATTGCTTTCTCAAGAAGCTTGGCTAGGTAGGGGAGCAGGGAGAGCAGGAGGTAATTTTTAGAGGTCTCTGCGGTTGGCAGAGGGATTCTTTAGGAGGGGTCTGACCTCTGCAAGTTTCCATCCATCTGGGAAGGTTGCTGTGGAGATGGAGAAGTTGAGGAGGATGGTGAGTTCGTGCTGATTGGATTGGCTCCGAGGTTGAAGGGATGGTGTGGCAGAGGTCGTTGGGGGCCGAGACCAGGTGGTTATCATTTGGCTGGTTCTTGCTGGTTGGTTGGGGTTGTTGAGGCTGATAGTGGTGGGTTGGTGGTCGAAGTTATCATAGATGGTGGTAATCCTGCTGTGGAAGTAGTCTGAGAGGGTGTCGCAGAGCTCTTGGGGGGTGGATGGTGTTCTCTGTTGCTGTTGGGGTGGAGAATCCCTTGACGATTTTGAAGAATTTCTTTGTGTGGTTGGCCGTGGTGTCAATGCGAACAGTGATGGCTGCTCTCTTGGCTTCCTTGATGTGCAAGTAGTAATTGTTGAGGGCTGTTTTGAGAGTGACTCTGTCAGAGGGTCCTTGGTGGCATTGCTTCTTGAGTCAGTAACAATTGCGCTTGCTGATTCTGAGCTCCGGGGTGTACCAGCTGGCTTGTTTTGAGGTTTTGTTGGTCATTGCTAGTTTCAGCTGGGTGACTCAGTTGGCGCAATTGTTGATCCAGGCAGAGAAGTTCTGGACAGCCTGGTCAAGGTCTGCTGAAGTTTCGGGTTGTATGGTGCTGAGGGCCTCTGTTTATTGCGTCTCGGTTACCTTGCCCCAGCTGCGGTAGGAGGTGTTGTGATGCTTAGTGATGGGATGCTGGGTGATGGAGATGGTAAAGTGAACAATGGTGTGGTAGGTCCAGGTGAGTTCCATGATGTGGGTTAATTTGATTCTGTCGCTGAAGGTAAATATGGCATTGAGTGTGTGCCCAGCTTTGTGCATGAGATTTTATTGACCAGTTGGGTGAGGCCGATATTGTTGAGGCTCTACAGGAGGCCATTAGAGTTGGCATCTCTGGGGTAGTCGATGGGGAAATTGAGGTCGCCGAGCAAGATGTAGTGGTAAGGGGGGCAATGAGGTTGGAAAATGGCATTTCAGAAGGCAGGTGTGGGTCCAAGGGTCTGTAGGTGAGGGTGCCTCTTATTGTTGTCTTAGCATCAGTTTGTAGTCAGAGGTTGAGATGTTCTATGAGGGGCGTTGGGTTATCATTGGTGACGGTGCATCAATGGTTTCCTTGAAGATGATCGCAATGCATCTGCCGTGTCTGTTGGTGAAGTCTCGATGAATCATCTTGTAGCCGTCAGGAGTGGCAGTGGCGATGTCAGGTGTGAGGAGGGGTTGATCCAAGTTTTGGTGATGAAGGCTATGTCAGGAGAGAGGGTGGTGATGGTGTCCCAGATTTCCATGGCATGTTTACAGAGGGAGCAGGTGTTGAGCAAGATGCAATGGAATTGTTGTAGGTTGTTAGTGGGCTTCTGAGCGGAAGTGGCGCTTGGTCCAGAGCGGGGAGGAGGTCCTGTATCGAGGAGAGGATGTGAAGCATCTGTTGTCGCAGCATCCGGGGTCTAGGGCCAGGAGTTCCTTGGTAGTGTAGTGGCATATGGGGGGAGGACCAGAAGTCCTGGAGCTGGGTGTGGTCTAGGCACTGACGGGCACAGACAGGCTTGCATTTAGCGCACCTTTGCCACACCAGTGGTGCGGTCATGCAGTGGCCTCCATAAGTAGCCCTGGGAGGTGGGAGAGGCTGTCAGGGAGAAGAAACAGCGGCATAAACAGGAAAAAATGACGACAATGGGTGGGGCAACACAACAAGGGTACAACCAAAAGTAGACAAACAGCACTCAACTAATTAAATTATAGGAAGACAAGATTAGTTAGCAGTAAATTAAATAAAACAAAATAAGGTCATAAAACTAGCATTAGCAACGCAACCTAACACCAGGCAGACCTGTGAGCAGCAGGCTTGAACTGGGGCAGTTGTGACTGGGAGCACGATCCCAGAGCAGAGGAGCTGTCAGCGGCACACATGGGAGCAGTGCAAGACCAGAGGTCAAGTGCTACTGCTGGAGCCATGCTGCAGCCTCCATAAGTGGTCATGGGAGGTGGGAGGGGCTGTCATGGAGGAGAGAGGGCAGGGAGCGGGAACAGTGTCAGGAGCGGGAAAAACAGCAGTACTAGGTGGGGCAACACAACGAGGGTGCAACCAAAACTAGGCAAACTGAACATAAATAATTAAGTTAAAGGCAAATGAAATTGGATAGCAGTAAATGAAATAAAACTCAATAAGGCCGAAAAACTAATATTAGCAACCCAACCTCACACCAGGCGGACATGTGAGCAGCAGGCTTGAACAGGGGCAGTCGTGACTGGGAGTGCTGTCCCAGAGTCGAGGAGCTGTCAGCGGCAGATGGGGGAGCGGCGAAAGACCAGAGGAATTATATCAACACATAAAATCACCTTAACCTATTCCATTATAGAAAAAGCTTATTACAAATCAAACTAAGAAGAAGACTTTCAGATTCATGATTCTGTTCAGTAGCTTCCAAAGTTCTTAATTCTTGATCAATACAGTTATCTAGAAATACCTGCTAGTCTCATTTTCCAAAATCATTTGTAGCACAAGCAGCTGAATCAAATAGTGAGGCCTTCACCTATCTTGTTCACGACCATATCATTACACAATTAAACCTGAGCCATCACTTCTTTTGCGGCTTTCTGCAGCTTTTTCTGTCTCTTATAAATTCAGTCAACTTTTGTCTTACTCATGTACACATTGCCCACACCCATCAGCCCATTCAAATTTCTGCATCTATCTCCATTATATAACTATCACATCCAAGAGAGAATTATAAAGATCAAATCATCACAGTAATATCACTCATTAATAGCTTTCCACTAAATCACTTCAGCATGGCTCTTCGTCAATCCTTTATCTTGCTATACCATCCAAGTATCAATAAATATCAGGAGAACAGCTCATATGTGCTATTCACTTGAGGTAGACCACACAAAAGAGGGAAGGTTTGTTGCCCGGGACCCACCTTCCATGAGCATTCCAACTTCATGGAAATGTGCCCACATAACCATTGTGCAAAGAGACGACTTTCCAGAATTCTAGTTAGCAAGTGTCTGAGCCCAAGGTTATAAAGTACTATCAGTAAATCTTGTCACCATTTGTATAACCAGTAAAGCCAACATATTTGACCACTAACTCTTCTACAAGTTTACGACTATAGTGCTTCTTGTATTGCTTTGATTACATTTTACAATATTATTTGTCTATGTAAAGTCTTCGTTATTTAAAGCTTTCTGATTTTCATGGGTCTTGTATGCGCTGTATGAAAATTCCACACAAATAAATAAAGCTCCAAATGTTCACATTCA
Organism: Calotriton arnoldi; assembly: GCA_963921515.1. Lineage (NCBI taxonomy): Eukaryota > Metazoa > Chordata > Amphibia > Caudata > Salamandridae > Calotriton > Calotriton arnoldi. The sequence goes on from CAWUFW010026675.1 coordinate 26,583, forward strand.
GATACGAACAGCTAGAGAAAATATTTAAATAGATAGGTGTTTTGGTTAATTTTGAAAATTTCTAGGACATTTCTTGAGCTCAAATTCTGGAAGAGGCTATTCGAAGCTTGGCAGTCAAGGCAGAGAAACACCTTCTTCCTTTGGTAGTTAACTTGAAATAGGTATGGCCAGTAGGTTTTCGACGCAACTTCTAAACAGTAGATCTGGTCTGGTGAGGACAGTGCAGTTCTTAAGTAGGCAGAATCGAAATTTGTAGCAATTTAAAGACTATAAAAAAAGTTGGAAGAGAATGAAATGTGTGCCTGCCTCCCCAGATGGACAATATGGGGCCATAACATTAAGGGGTCGATTCCGATTCGGGCCGGAAAAAGCACCGACCGACTCGGATCCGGAAATAATACCGACCGACACGTACCCGTGGCGCCCGACATGCCAAGTACGATGCAAGGCGTGAAAAATCCGACCGACACGTACCGAAACCAAGTCGACCGACCGAGCCGCACGGAAAACAGCAATCCGGCCGGAAAAACACGCGAATCCAACCGACCGACACGCACCCGGAACAAATCCGACCGAAACGTAAACGCGAACTCCAAACCGCAAAGTACGATGCAAGGCGCGAAAACCACGAGCGAGTCGGACGGAGGCCAAGCCGTACGACCGACACGCATACAAAACCGAGCCGAAGCAACACAAAACACCGCGACCGACGCGTAAGCAGCATAGAAAACTGCACAAACACAGCGCGAACGAAACGGAGAACACCGTACGAAACAAATGCAGGGTCCGACTCGGTCACAAGAACGTTTCCAACATACACAAACAGCACAAAGGAAAAATCACCCAAAAAAGGCCAAACAAGCAATTACCAAGCCAATAAATACTGGGGGGGTGGGGACAGAGAACAAAGACACACCCACAACTCCACCTATATAAAGGACACAAATCACAACCATGAGCCTTTGCAAATGCCATTCCACTGCCAGCACCCAAGAGAAAGCAACCACACACCCACAGCTCATCCCTCACACAAGCCACACACCATCAGCACACCAACAAATACCTACCTCACATACACCCAGCAAAACACACACTCACACACCCTCACCTGCACACCAACACACACATCACTCACCATCACCACCCATCACCATGCCCCCAAGAAGAATCCCAAGTTCCTAGATAGTGAATTGGAAGTCATGGTAGACAAGATCCTCAGGGTAGAGCCACAGCTGTTTGGCACACTGGTCCAACAGACCCCCATCTCCCAGAAAACCAAGATGTGGGAGAGGATCATCAACAGGGTGAACGCACAATCACCATGTCGGCGCACAAAAAGCGACATCCAGAACAGGTGGTCGACGTGCGCAGGAGGGTACGGGACCTGCTGAAGAAAGACTACATCAACAGCCAATACACCGGCAGTGGCCCTCCTGCCAAGCCAATATACCTCAGGCCCTGGGAGGAGAAGGTGCGGGCCATCCTTCCGCCAGTGAGCGTATATGGACTAGAGGACATCCCAGAGCCTGGTGAGTACACAACAAATGTACACAATATACTGCCACAAAACACACACATCACTGTCAAGGGGAGAGTCAAACCATGCACTCAGCAATTACACAGCAACCAGAACAGAATCATCCCAAAATGTGTATGTCAGTCAGATAAACACAACACATGCCATCAAAAAAGTCACATCCAACTGTGCCAACACATGTACAAACACAACTACAACTACAGCTAGGCAGTGGCACAAATAGAACTAACAAACACATCCACACATGTAGCCACCATAACAACACCAACACACAGTGAAGACCACTCAAAGGAAGGAATTCTGTGTATGCTGGCCAAGTCAGTGTAGCCAATAGCATCATGGGAGTCGCAGTCACACATATTGCCCCCCACAACTGTCCCATCAACACCACCCTGAACCATGCTCACATCACAGGGAGTGGAGAAGGACTCACAAGATGGCTGACACTGGCTACTGCTGTGGGGAGCACAAGGCCCTGCTGGCAACTGTGCACCAACAAACAGCAGGACACCACTGACTGACATCCTGAGAGACAACTTACACTCCCTGCAATGCAAGCACGTTCCATGGTGGGATATCTGGCTAGCTGGGTGGGAAGGGGGACTTGCAGCACTGACCATAGTCACAAGCACCTCCCCTCACACACACCCCAACACAAACTCCACAGAACCCACCTGGTAGAATGCAATGCCCCCATCCTAACACAAGATCCCACAAAGAACCACCACCCTGGGTTATGTTGTGTGAAGCACAGGGACACTCTTGGGACTTTTAGCCAAAACAACTGCCAGGACAACACTCCCAGCCATCCTGTCAGCACAGCCAGCCCACCCCACAGGGAAGCAGAGACAAAAGGAAGGAAGCATGGGCATGCTGGGAAGGGGGGTGGAGGCAATAGCATGATGGGAGTCGTAGTCACTGATATTGGTCACCCACACAACTGTCCCATCAACACCACCCTGAACCATGCTCACATCACAGGGAGTGGAGAAGGACTCACAAGATGGCTGACACTGGCTACTGCTGTGGGGAGCACAAGGCCCTGCTGCCAACTGTGCACCAACAAACAGCAGGACACCACTGACTGACATCCTGAGAGACAACTTACACTCCCTGCAATGCAAGCACGTTCCATGGTGGGATATCTGGCTAGCTGGGCGGGAAGGGGGACTTGCAGCACTGACCATAGTCACAAGCACCTCCCCTCACACACACCCCAACACAAACTCCACAGAACCCACCTGGTAGAATGCAATGCCCCCATCCTAACACAAGATCCCACAAAGAACCACCAACCTGGGTTATGTTGTGTGAAGCACAGGGACACTCTTGGGACTTTTAGCCAAACAACTGCCAGGACAACACTCCCAGCCATCCTGTCAGCACAGCCAGCCCACCCCACAGGAAGCAGAGTCAAAGGAAGGAAGCATGGGCATGCTGGGAAGGGGGTGGAGGCAATAGCATGATGGGAGTCGTAGTCACTGATATTGGTCACCCCCACAACTGTTCCATCAACACCACCCTGAACCATGCTCACATCACAGGGAGTGGAGAAGGACTCACAAGATGTCTGACACTGGCTACTGCTGTGGGGAGCACAAGGCCCTGCTGGCAAATGTGCACCAACAAACAGCAGGACACCACTGAGTGACATCCTGAGAGACAACTTACACTCCCTGCAACGCAAGCACGTTCCATGGTGGGATAACTGACTGGCTGGGTGGGTGGGAAGGAGGGCCAGCTGTCAACCAAACACAACCAATGCAGACCATGTTCACACCCCAGAAAATACATAGAAATGCCCAAATAATGCAGGACAATGTGCCACACCAATATCAACCCCTGACTGTGACGACTTAGGACAATGCAATGTACAGGCCCGCACCCAGAGGCACAGTCACAACTGTCATGTGTGTCAACCATTGATGCCTGCAGAAACATAACATACATTGTTTGTGTCTCCCAAAAACAGGTGATGATGGGGACACAGCAGCAGACGCTGAGGAGTCCCAGTCCCAGGCTCAAGAGGATGCGGAGCTCACTGGCGTCGTACAGCCTCTGTCCTCCTCGGACGATGAAGACCAACCTGGCACATCCGGTGCAAGTCAACATGCAGCACCAGCAGGACCACCAGCTGCAGCACCAGCAGGACCACCAGCTGCACCCCCTGCACCCACCCCTCCAACGACTGTCACCACGAATACCATCCCTGCCGACATGGACAGAACAAGGAGCAACACCAGCACAGGGACCCTGGACCAACCTGGGGCCATGGACACCACCACCACCACCAACCCCCAAGGTGGACCAGGGTTATCTGTGCGTGCCACTGCACACACTGCACATGTCAGCAGGGGTGGTGGGAGGGGTGGGAGACAGAGGTCGCTGCTTGCAGACGTTGCTGGTGTGCATGATGACCCACAACTGGTACGCATAGCTGATGCGTACCAGTCCAGCACCGGAGAGCTCAGCCAGGTAGTGGGGCTCCTCAGAGACATGAAACAGCAGCAGGCTGCCCATCATGCCCGCTTGGACTCCCACATGTCCCACGTGGAGTCACACATGTCCCGCGTGGACTCACACATGTCCCGCGTGGAGTCCAAGTGGGATGCACTGCATGAGATGACGGCGGTGCACAGGGACATTTTACAATGCCTCCACCAGATGAACAGCAACCAGTCCACACCTCCCTGTGTGCCAACAACATCTGGTGCCGAACAAACTGCAACTGCCACAGGGAGGGAGGAGGACTCTGGCAGAGAGTCCCCTGCACCGCAGCAGCCTGTACTTGAGGGCCCCCCAAGAAGAGGGGTCGTCCGAGGAGGGAAAAGTGAGAGGCCGATGGCCAAGCGCAACTCCCAGGAAGCCTGAACCTGTTCTGGATGTTCGCCTTTGTGCACAGACTGTTCACACTGTTGACGGCAACACTACTCCCACACATTGCATGGGGAGTACAAGTTGGACCAATGTGTCAGACAACTGTGGCCCCGATACTGGGGATCCTGTCTACCAGGACTTTCAATTCACCTAGGAACTTCGGATTGCAAGATTTATGTACAGCACTACCCATCCTATGCACTATTAACACAAATGTATCACAATAAACACACTAATACACCATACTTGCCTCTGTCGTGATTCCAACGTGGGTGCTGTTATGGGGATGATGAACTGCAAAATTACACTGTGTATGCGAACTGCAACAGCAAGGACAACACAGGCATGTGAGTACAGGCAACGTGACACACATGAGGGAGACACACCACCAGGGCTACACAACACATACACACCTAGGCCATCTGACTCATTGCCTACACTGATGTTGCCAGGGAAGACGGTGCAATGCACCGACACCACACCCATTCCCAGTTGTAGTCAAGTAGCCCACAGGTGCAGTAAGCAAATGGCAGTCAAATGTGTGACCACAGACAACGCACATCACAAAGTGAAGCACAGGTTTATTACACAGTTGCAACATGTCGTAACCACTACAGATGCAAGGTAATCCCACCTGGCAGCGGGCACACAGTCAACAACTGTAGACGGAAGGAAGTCCATGGGTGTGGCGCACATCACCTGTAGGGACACAACAGCTACCAGCCTGGATGTGCAATCACGTCGTCGGTGGACACAGTTGACCAAACGAATCTGAAAGTACCCTGTGAAGGACAGAAATGACACACAGTCAAAAGC
>CAWUFW010026676.1:0-31806 GCA_963921515.1 Calotriton arnoldi
GGGGCATATTAGCAAGAAGAGGCGATAATCATCGCTAACCCTGCTTAGCGTGATTTTTTTATCGCCGGCTATCGCTGGAATATATCAACACGCTAACGCTGTATTAGCAACGATTAGCGCTATGGTGATGAATATTCCAGCGATAGCGGGAAATGGGCCAACATCGCTGAAAAACCAGCGATGTTGCATGGAGAAGGAGAACACCTTGCTGATACGACCCTGTGGTCGTATCAGCATAATCCACCCCCCATGTTAGGTATGGCTAACACCTGCTAATTGCAGGTGTTAAATAAATGGCGATGACCCCGGTTAGCGCGACTTTTCACGTCGCTAACTGGGGCCATGGCTACCTTGCTAATAGGCGATAGGCCTGTTAGCGAGTGTTGCCCAGGTTTGTTCGTCGGAACGCCCACTTTGCATGTCATTAGCAATAAATATCGCTGACATGCAAAGCGGTAAAAAATGGGCGCTAATGCCCACAAACTGTCGCTAACTGCTGTTAGCGACAGTTTGCTGATAGGGCGATATAAATATCGCCGCTTTAGCGGCAAAAAGTGCCGCTAAAGCGGCGATAGTGCCCTTGCTAATATGCCCCCAAGTCCTTCTGCCATTCTGCTCAGGTGCTTGTACCAACGTGGGCACTTCACTCTGTCAGGGTCTAAATACTTATTGCTGTCTGAACCACACAGGAGCAGAATGACGCTAGGTCCCAATACCCTTCTCAGAACCAACCCTGCTAGGTCTTTTAGTATTCCATGGCAGGTAAGTTCTAAGGGGGGAAAAGGGGTTGGGGACAGAGAAGAGACTGCTCCAATATTCTGCCTGTTCAGCTACGTCTTCTTCTTCTTCTTACTGGACAGAATGTTTACTGAAGCTTACTTCTCTTCTACTGCTCATGTATTGTTTGCTAGGTTGTATGAGAAGTCTTCCCTCAGATCTCTTTCCTTTTCGTTCTCAGGTACAATCTGCACTTGATCCTGCTATTCTGTTAAGAGACTGGAGTGGGCCTTGAACTGGGGTTTCTGGAGTAGGATGACTGGTTTTCTGTCTTTAATTAGTTTTTAAACAATGTTTCAGAACTTAGGTTAAATGTTAAAAGGAAACGAAGGAAAATATATTCTGACTTCGTTTCCTTTTTCTCTTTAAATAGAAATTTACCTCTGACACGATAACCTTTTCTCACAGAATGTTTTATATTAGCTACATAGTTTAACACTAACCTGATTAGTGAGGGAATGTAGTTCCGATGAAGCTAACCCCGATTTTATCGCAACTACCCTAACTGACTTCCACGACGCTGGGAAAACAGGTGCTCTTCAAATTATTTCTTCAGTGAAGTGCGCAGTGGAATGTTGAAGCACACTTCACCAGATGTCATGAAACCTAAAAGACTAGACTGCTAACAGTGGTGTGCTGTCGCAGTATGTGCATGTTGGCAGCCATCTTGGAGTTCCATCGGTGCCAACAAGCACTCCAGCTTGAGGGATTATCTGGCTTTTCGTAAGTTTGTAGGGGGAAAATGGTAGCCAGCATAGAGTTAGAAGGAGGAAACCTCCAGTGAGTCCTGACATACTGTTAATAAAGTCTAAATGATTGCAACCTTGTCCTAATAAAATGGCCTTTTACGCTTCAAGTAACCGCGTGGAGTGTAGTTATTGCGCGAAAAAACCTTACCTTTACTACAGATTTCGAGCTTGGGTTTTCCTTGTCGATTTTACTTTCACTGAGGAACTATCAGAAAGTGTCAAGAGTGAAATGTGAACACCCACACTCAAAGAAAACACACACACACACATGGTTCAGCATAGTTGTAACTCGGCCTGTGCCATACCTCAACTACATAAAATGCAACACGGCGTAGTAAGCAGTGGCGTAACAAAAGTTGAAGGGGCCCCCCTGCAAGGTACACAGAGGGGCCCCGTTCCGGATTTAATCCGGAGCTATCAGGCCTTAGTACTGTGCTGAGGGGGCCCCCTGCAGCTCACCCCCCCACACCGCGGGGCTGCGGGGACCTGTGTTACGCCCCTGGTAGTAAGGGTGCCATGGACTCTGAAGCTGGTGTGGACAATGAACCGCCAAAAACCTTTATGCTCAATGAGGTCAAGTAGACCCCGGTGTCACGAAACCTGCTGCACTAGTAGGAGCCATCTCCCCGCACTTACAGGACAGTAGTTACATTCTCAAAGAAGCCTGACTCAGGTAGACAAAAGGGTGCAGACGAGTCTACAATTAAGTTCTTTTCACCGCTGCGCTGAAAAGGAAGGTTGTAAAGACGCTCCTCTCTGACTCACCGTGGGCACAGAAGTCACGGAATGTGTTCGTACTTGCAAGGACGGCGTACGGCTCGGAATCTCCGATCAAGGAACCGGACCGGAAGGGAGAGATTGTGTTCACGCTAGTGTTTGCTGGCTGCTCCCGGTTGCTAAGGTGTCTCAGTTGACCATTTTGTGCGTGACTGAAATTATATAAAACTCTTCAATCAATCAATCAATCAATCACAGAATTTGTAAAGCGCGCTACTTACCCGCGAGGGTCTCAAGGCGCTGGGGAGAAAAAAAGGGGGGGGTTCTGCTACTGGTCGAACAACCAGGTCTTGAGTAGCCTCCTGAAGGTCAGCAGGTCTTGGGTCTGTCGTAGGCTTAGTGGAAGGGTGTTCGAGGTCTTGGCGGCGAGGTGGGAGAAGGATCTGCCGCCGGTGGTAGTTCTTCGAATGCGAGGGACGGTGGCGAGGGAGAGGTCGGCGGAGCGGATTTGGCAGTTGCGGACGTAGAAGAGGAGTCGTCTGTTGAGGTAGGCTGGGCCAGTCTTGTGGAGTGCCTTGTGTGCGTGGATGAGGAGTTTGAAGGAGATTCTCCTGTCGACGGGGAGCCAGTGCAGGTTCCTCAGGTGGGGGTGATGTGGCTGTGGCGTGGTACATCGAGGATCAGGCGTGCGGAGGCGTTTTGTATGCGTTGCAGTCGCTTGATAAGCTTGGCCGGGGCTCCTGGGTAGAGGGCGTTCCCATAGTCAAGTCTGCTACTGACGAGGGCCTGGGTGACTGTTCTTCTTGTGTCTGTCGGGATCCACCTGTAGATCTTGCGAAGCATGCAGAGGGTGTTGAAGCAGGAGGATGAGACTGCGTTTACTTGCCTGGCCATGGAGAGCGTTGAGTCGAGGATGACTCCCAGGTTGCGTGCGTGGTCGGTGGGTGTCGGGGCTGCTCCCAGCGTCGTTGGCCACCAGGAGTCGTCCCAGGCTGAGGGGTTGGAGCCGAGGTTGAGGACCTCTGTCTTCTCCGTGTTCAGTTTTAGTCGGCTGATCTTCATCCAATCGGCGACGGCCTTCATTCCTTCATGGAGGTTGGATTTGGCGGCGAGGGGGTCCTTGGTGAGGGAGAGGATCAGTTGAGTGTCGTCGGCGTAGGAGATTATGTTGAGGTCGTGCTGTCTGGCGATGCGTGCGAGCGGGACCATGTAGATGTTGAACAGTGTTGGGCTGAGGGACGATCCCTGGGGTACGCCGCAGATGATCTCGGAGGCTTCGGATCGGAATGGTGGGAGGCGGACTCTCTGGGTTCTGCCGGTGAGGAAGGAGGTGGCCCATTCCAGGGCCTTGTCTCGGATCTTGTGCACTCTTGTGCAATGCTCTAGGTGAAAACCAGCATTCAGTGGATTGATCAGCCCTAAAAACAAGTTTTTTTAAGCCAGTGTCCCGTGGCTTTTAAATTAGAAAGAAAACATCTTATTCGCTATTTAGTATTATATTTTATTTAGTTTATTCTTTTTATTTTAGCTTTCATCCATCCTCTTTTAAATCTAAATATTTGTATTCCTGCCTTGTTTTGCGCCTCTCACTCAGGCTATTTAATTTCTGAATGCTTTTATATATTTATTATTCCAATATTCAAAAGCTTGCAACTGGCTGCAGTCCCCATTCTTGTTTTCCTCTAATACTTTAAGGATTGGAGGATAGCTAAGAGAAGGTATAATTACTTTCTCCCAGATAAACCTCTCTCAAGCGTTTTTTTAATTTGAAATAATTGATATGTTACTGATGTTTTTATACAGTAACTAAAAGACACAATATTTAAATGATCCTCTGGGAACATTTTCTTATTATGTGCATTAATCACTCCAGTACCTACATGGAATACATTGTTTTCCCTGTTCTTTCTCTTATTTTAATTTTCAGAAATTTCACTTACACATCCGTAAGTTTTTGAAAGTATGCAGAGATTTCTGTATACTTAACGTACATCTAAAAGATGATTAGTTAGCATTTCAAGGAGATTGTTATTGGGTTGGTGGTGTCAGGGAAATCCACTGTAAAGGAGGTGGATACCTGCTGATTTATAATCTGGAAGTTACTCACATATATTTGCAATGCCCTACCCCGCCCTGCTCTGCACTACTAAAGATATGCTTAAATGTACCATGCATAAATTGTGAATAAAGATTAGTAAATTGTAAAGAGCACACCCAACTTCATCCCTTTTCAGTGATCCTTCTGAGACCCTTTCAAAGCTCAACAGTGTGCTCCTCAACAATCCTGTTTTGATCCAAAATGTCTGGGCAGTAACAGAAGATGCTTTTGCAGAAGTGACTAATTTCCAGAATTTAGCTAAACATTTAAGTAACCTAAACATTTTGCCACATTTCTTTGTGAGACATTTTGTTTTTTCTTTTTATCAAATTTTTCAAATGTATTTGTTTTTTTATATTGTTTATAGTGATCCCCTATGGTTATGTACACCAGTCATCTAAATTGTCTTGTTAATTGTCTAAGATATACATACCCTCTGCAAATTTCAACATGAAACCATTCATTGTATGGCTGTGCACATATATTAGTTTGTATCTTTTTTAAAGTTGAGAACAATAAGAAAATACAATTCTGCCAAAGGTACTGAAAACAATATTAGTTGAATTAGGAGAACACTCTTTACGACAATGCCACAACCTCTCAACTCTCTTGCCAGGCACTGCTCTGCTAAAAGTCCTGGTGGGTAATATACTTTTTGAATATTGTAAAAAACATGTGGGCTAAGGAGTGCCCATTAAACTATGTGTTTGCGGATTGTGGTCACTGTCATCTTGTACTACAATATCAAAGTTAGTACACATACCAAAACAATACATATGTGATAATGTACCACTGCCATACATTATGAGGATATTGCATTGTAAATCTCATAAGGTTCTGGGACCATAAAAAGGAACAAGGACAAAAAGATCATGTAGCTTTGAGGTGACTTACAAAATCTGTATAATGTGCGGCAGAGGGTACTTCATTGCTTGCAACAACATCACCACACCAACCTCCTTCCCACAAAATGCTTAAATCCTTGCTGTGTTGCTCTTTTATGTGGAAGAAATAGAATGTATTAAACACACCAAAAAGCAGTTAGATATGTATTGCACAAAGATATGAGAATTAGTTTAATACTAGTCAGATATTTAAAAAAAAATGCTGTGGCTTAGAATATGTAGAAACAAGCACAGTGCTTCTATCTTTCCTATAATTATCTAAAGCATGGATAAATAAAAACATTACCATAACAATCTCCTTCCTGCTTATCATTGTTCATCTATAAAAACAGAGCGGAAGAAGGAAAATACATATTTCTTTTTTGTTTTTTAAAGTGCAGCTTTAATTATGCTCTTTGTTCTGCCTCCCTTCAGCTGCTGGCTTTGGCATCAGGCATTGTGGCATCAAAATTCAACTGTACTAAGTTATTACAGTTTAGCGGCTACTTCTTTTCTTTATTACAGGTGACTAGGGATGCCACAAGTCGCCTGTAATAAGGAAATCAGAGATTGGTTTGCTAGCACGGTACTCCATTGGCGCCTACTGTTATGGATTAGGTGATGCATATTTAATACAGTTTGGCATACTGGCTACCATGCAGTTGTAACTGAGTTTGTTATCTTCTTATCCAAATATATTGCGCAGTTCCTTATATAGGCAGATTATATACAGCTGTTCTGTATTTTATGGAGGACTTTGTAATGCATTATGGTCTTTGCACCATCATGCATTTGTCACCTGCAACTATCATGTTCTTTGTAACTTAGGGGTCATATAATATGCAGGCAGTTCCTCTCTCTAATCAACTTTGCCAAGTGCATTGCCCTATATCTGATTGTATATGGTGTGCTATGTCATTCAGAAGATAGCTGAAAGAATTACCAATCAATCTGTCAGGCACATGAAGTACATTGCGTTATGTGTATTTATAAAGCGCACTTATCACCCCCAAGAGTGTCCCGACACTTAGCAGGTGTGTTTGCCTAGCCCTGCCTATAGTAGGTTGGTTAATTGAAAAGTCAGGTCTTCAGGTTCTTGCAAAATTCAAGAAGAAAGGAGAAGGCTCTGATGTGGAGTGGGAGGCTGTACTATGCTTTAGGAGCAATGTAAGAGAACGCTTGTCCTCCTAATCTGGTTCTGTGTAGGCGTGATATGTGTGCGAGTCAGAGACCTGCGGTCATGCTCTTTTAATGCTGTTAGCCACTCACTTCTCACGTTTTTGTTACAAAAAAAAAAAAAATCACACCATTAGTTCTGGGAAAGAATTCTTTGCTCTATGTGAACATGATATCATTGTTATTAGATGAATGTATTTTAGGTAAGCTGTGATGCTGTCCATGCAGTTAATCAATCTCTATATGATGCTTAAGCTGTAGGATAATAGTCGCTTCTTGTGATGTCAAAAATGGAGGTACATTCAGTGTGAAGTCTATTTAGTAAGATGGAAGACAAATCGAGGAAGAGCGAGATTGCATAATCCATTCTAGAAGCAATAATCACAGTGACAGCAGCTCTTTTCTCATCCTCACAGTGGCGGCTGCCACGGAATAGTATGGGTGAGGCGGGGGTGGAAGGGGTATAAAAAAATAAAATGTCACTTACCTGGCTGCCAGCCGTCGCCTCTCCTTCACCCTCTTCTGTTCTTCTGTTGACGCATGGACACACACAGGCTCCCAGACTCAACTAAGCCAATCATGACGCTGCTATCATCAACATGACAGCAGTGTTGTGATTGGTCTGAGTGGCCTGGTTCGGTGCTCAGACAGGGAGTGGGAGCCTGGCAATGTTCTTTACCCAGGTTGTGCAATACAGCCAGGTGGAGAACATGCTAAGTGTGCATGTCTGTTTGGCTGGCCCAAGAAGGCCGACCAAACCATCATGCGCACTTAAGTGTACCAACCACTCTTCCCCCTGCTGGCTGTGATGACAGCCCAGCCTAGCCCACCCCATAAAACTGTTTCAGTACGAACAAATTAAATAATAATAACATTTATTTATTATCATTTTATTTTTCCTTTTTGCACTGCTCAAAGACCAGTGGGGTGGCGCTCCTCCGCCTTAGCGGAGGAACTGCCGCTGCATCCTCAGTCAGGAAAAGAAACCGTTTCCTCAGGACTTTAAGGTGAAAGAAGCATGAAGAAACTACTGTGGTAATCTGATTTGCTTTGGAGATCAGTATTGTAAGAATGGAATACGAATTTTAAACTATAAACCTTCACTCTTTGTGGCAACAGCAATTTTATTATTGCATCCTATACCCAGGCATTCTGCCTTACATGGGTAAAACGATTCACGCGATATGCAAAAAGTGCAACATTTATCACAATCATGATTTAAAACCATCAATGGCCCCTTGATAGAACGTTTTATTATAGAAAACAATAGCAAGAATGATATCAACTGGAAAGCTCCAACAGAGCCTAACACATATAAAACGAGGAGCTCGGAGAGTTATATGTGCAAGCCTCCTCCTTTAAAAAACACAAATGGATCTATAAATTACGATCAGATACATGTGCGCTGGATAACATATTTGAATGGAGTCAGGTAGCCCAAACCTCACATGCACACTGTGGCCCACATTCATCTAGATGACCTTGTGATACCACTTCAAGAGTACAAATATTCCTCACAAATACCATCAACCACAAATACAGGAGAACATATTAGAGAGTCCACGCGGAGAGGTGTGGTGCAGCGGCCAGGGCAGCTGACTTCGGAGCATAGGGTTCACGGTTTGATCCCCGGCTCCAGCTCAGCACCATGTGACTCTGGGCAATAGTTCACTTAATTTCCACGACGGCCCCCAGCGCCTTGAGACCCGTAAGGGTGAGTAGTTCGCGCTTTACAAATACGGAATTTTTTTTTTTTCCCTCGCTCGCTCAACACATCACCAAAGGAAAGTTGGCAAAGCTGACCACGGATCAAGCAATCAACAACTAATGTTGTGGATTTTTATAAATGCCAAACTTCCTCACCCTGCCAAATATACACTTCACAAATCATCTATCTAAACATGGTTATTACTTTTCATTATCAAGAATCATTAAAAAAAACACACTACCTTGCAGACCAGAAATGCTAGAAAGCCCTATCAATAAAAGAAGGGCATTTTGAAAATTCTCAGAATTAAGTATTATTTTCAATACCACAGGGAAAATGTTTAGAAGAGCCGACCAGGCTAAAAAGGAATCACACACTGTGGGAATGGTCGTCCTCATCCAAACTATGATTAGCCACAAACGTGATATTTTGATACAGATTATGGCGGATTGTGGGTTTGCCATTCGATGAACACTACCAGCTCACTCAGATGATTGGCTATCCAAGTTACATGGAGGACTGAAGATTGTAGCTAGTAGAATGGTTCAAGCACAAATGAGCTGCCTCAATCCATGACTCGTCTCCTGTCTGTGCATGCCCGCTCAAACAGTCTCCAAGAAATGTTAACGCTGCTGCACAGGTGCATAGTGGAGTCTGACTTACCAGTGTGATGCACAGCTCATTGCAGGCATCAGGGCCTGGAAATCTGCTTGACACATAAGGAGGGAAGATAACTGACTGACGTTATTTACTCATGTATGACACCACATTTGAAACTCACCTGACTCCCTTCAGGCTGCTATTTTCTAGGCACTGGAGATGTTTCTTTAAATTCTTAGTAGGATTAGCCTTTCAACCTGATCATGTTTACGTGAGATTCCAGCACCACCAGGGCTACCGGTTTCCTCCAAGTATCCCTCCAGAACGCAAGCACTCTCAATGTATGACCAACTGCATAAAGGCAAAGAGAACCTTCTAAATATGAGTATGTTCGAGTATATGTGAATGTTTCTTTATAAAGTTTTGTTAATATCATTTCAGTAGTAGTTTTAACAGCTGTGCTAAGATTACTTTTATTACATTCACAGCACAATTTGAATATCCGTAGATATCACTGGCTGTACAGCATGTCTTAGAAAGAGGGAAGGACAAAGCATTTTAGCAGGTATGTAAAGAGACAGGGAAACCCAAGTTTAATTGTGTACATGTAGACTGATCCTCAGTGAAGGAATAACTGTTATCTAATCTATTGTCTTGCTCTCCATCGCAATTTTACACCCTTTCAGTACATCACATTCAGCACGCAGTCCGTAACCAGACTGTAGATACATGCCAACACGATGTGTGTGGACCAAGAACCACAAGAGGCGTGTTCTCTTTCTGCCTCTACCATTCCACCTTCCACTGTTCATTTGTGTTGCTTGCCACAAGGTGATTTGCTGCAGTAGTCGCAAGTAACTGAGAGACTAGCTACAGTACAATAGCACAATACAGGTAAGTGATAGTTAACCTCTGGCAAATATACATCCATTTTGGTAAATGTAAATCTTTTCCCATAGTCGTAAATGTAACTTTAAGCACTTCAATTTCTTAAAATCATCTATTAAAATAATCTTTTATGTCCTTTCTCACTTATTTCCTATTCAGTTCAAGTTAATCGAATTGTAATGTTCCTTGATAATTTAATTCCCAAATGCACAACTCTAAATCTAGAGAATTTTGTGTTCTAAGCCAGAAAATGCCCTATAAGAAAATACTTGATGAACATATGAACTTTCATAATTGAAAATTATACCCAGAGACATTTTCAAATTTGACCATTATATCCAGTAAAGACTTTTCATAATTCCCCTGGTCATTACCAACAACATAATGATGTTTGCTTACAGTTGACACTTATGCTCTTCACTACTATAATAATTAGCAGTAATTTCCACTCATTGTCATATATGCTGTTAAAAGTGTTGAAGGCAAGCTGAAAAGAAGTAAGGATCCTAACTAGTTCTTCTAGGTCCGAGATGCGGTGAGGCTGTGGTGTGAGGTCCTATGTCGTGGTTGAGGGTCCCGTCGACGACGGCATGCAATGCAAAGTCCGGCTTCGAGGATGTGCCGAACATTCAAGTCGAAGTGTCGCTTCCAAGGAGCTGCGAGCCTGCGATGCAGAGTCCGGCATCGTAGTCGAGGCTCTCGTTGATGAAGGATGCAAGGGTCTGCGCCGAGGATGCATCACGTAGCGCCGATGGGCTGTGATGCGATGAGGATCTTTGCAATGGGTCCAATCCATGTAGCAGAGGCCATGCAGAGATTCTGCTTGGATTTGTGCCACGCAGCAGAGGAGATGCATCAGTTCCACTGGATCACAGAGGCTGACAAAGCACATTAAGCCCACTTCCAGGGGCCGAGGACTGGGGTGGCAACACTTGGCTGGGTAGATTCACAGATGGCAGAGTCCAGGTGCAGGTCAAGGTTGTTGGAAGCCGGGTGTGTCCCTAAGCCTTCAGGAGGGGAAACAGCCTTTACAACGCGGCTGTTTCCACGCAGGGCCTTTACCACGCAGCCGTTACCATGCATATATTGTTACCACGCATAGCCTTCACCACGCAACGTTTTTAAAAAGGGCAGGGGCGGTGTGGGTCACGCTGGGTTCTAAGTTTAGGCCTTAGGGCAGGGTTGTGGATTTTTTTAGAAAGGGCGGGGGCAGCTGGGGTCGTGCAGGAGTGTATTTTTAGGGATTAGGGCAGTGGTCGGAGAAATTTTAAAAGGGCAGGGGCGGTGTGGGTCGCGCAGGGATCTAAGTTTAGGCCTTGGGGCAGGGTCGTGGATTTTAATAAAAAGGGCGGGGGCAGGGGGGGGATCATGCAGGAGTGTATTTTTAGGGATTAGGGCAGTGGTCGGTATTTTTAAAAAGGGCAGGGGCGGTGTGGGTCGCGCTGGGTTCTAAGTTTAGGCCTTAGGGCAGGGTCGTGGATTTTTAAAAAAATGGGCGGGGCAGTGGGGGTCATGCAGGAGTGTATTTTTAGGGATTAGGGCAGTGGTCGGGTATTTTTTAAAAAGGGCAGGGGACAGTGGGGTTCGCGCAGGTTCTACAATTAGGTCTTAGGACAGAGTCGGGTATTTATTTTAAAAGGGCAGGGGTAGTGGGGGTCGTGCAGGGGACTATTTTTAGGGATTAGGACAGGGGTCGGGTATTTTAGAAAAGGGTCGGGTGGGGGAGGTTCAGGGTCTGGCTTGAGGACTGAGGGCAGGAGTTAGGGAACATTTTTATCACGCATGGACCTTTACCATACATGCTTTACAACAAAATACATTGTAAAAGCATGCGTGGTAAAGGTTATACGTGGTAAAGGCATTTGCGTTGTAACGCATGCGTGGTAAAGGCATGCGTTGCAACGGAATGCGTTGTCCGTCATACATCCCTTCAGGAGGCCAGCCAACCAGCCCTTGGAGCCACTCTGGTGTTCGGGGTTCAAGAGATTCAGGTGCAGTCCTTCTCACCCAGGCAAGAGGGCAGCAGGCCAGCACAGCAGGGCAGCAGTCCTTCAGAACAGCAGTCCAGCAGAGTAGCAGTCCTTTCAGAAACGCAGTAGTCCTTCTTCCTGGCAGAGTATGCACAGGTCCAAAAGTGTACTGAATGGTGGTGTCTGAGGTCCAGTATTTGTACCCAGTTGTAACTTTGAAGTGGGGAGAAGCGTCTGGAGGCAGGCCTTTGAAGTGCACAGGTGCCCTGCCTTCTTGGCCCTGGTTCCAGACTAACTATGGGGGTATGCAGTTCTTTGTGTGAAGGTAGGACACAGCCTATTCAAGTGTCCAGCTCCTCCATCCCATCCTGCCAGTGATGACCCATCCAGACATGCCTAAGCTCCCTATTGTGTGTGACTGCCTATGAGGAATAACCAAAGCCAACTACACTCAGTCATGTGACCCAGAGACAGGCTGCAGGCACCAAATGGCTAAGGCAGGAAAATGACAACTTTCTGGATTTTTCATAATTGTAATTTAAAATCCGACTTCACCATAATTTATGATTCTTCATTACAATTCCAAAGACACCAAACATGACCCGGTTACCTGCTCCCATTTGTAAATTACAGCTTATTAAACTCCAATGTTCGGACTTAGGGGTCGATTCCGATCTCGGTCGGAGGCGCACCCAATACCATTCGGTCGGGAAAAAAGCCATGCGAAAGCCAGTTTCCCGACCGATCCGTACAGCACACCGAACGAGCAAGTACGATGCGCACAACAGCAAAAATTCCGGCCGAGCCGTACTCACCCAAACCAGGTCCTGTTCTCCGACCGAGGCGAATCCGGAAACGCCGAATCGAGTCGCACGGAAGGGAAAATGCAGCCCCGTCCAGCCGGACAAGTACGATGCGCTTCCCGTACGCGCCGAACCCGTCGCTACGCACGGCACGTCAAAGCATCCGGGAGAGGCGCACATAAGCTCCGAATCGCGCCACAACACGATCCACGGCTCACGAGACGAACACGGCACCGACGAGGACGACGCGAAGCGACGAGGACGAAGCGAAGCGACGAGGACGACGCGAGGCAACGAGAAGGACGAACGACACGAACCAACCATGAACTCTTCGTCCCGATCATACCAATATTCTACATCTACTACCGGAACAGGCACGGACGCGTACGGCGCAGAAGGTAAGTCAGACACCAACCACAAAACACATACAACACGTACACGACACATCACACACATACACTGGGAATCTGAATATACTTACACCAGCAACAGCAGCACCATAGGGGCGGGATGCCCATCACCAATGCCACATATGCACACAGGGGCCTGAATGCGCGCCACCACCCCAACCCAGGGGGCTGGATGCCTACCACTACTACCACCCTCACCCAGGGGGCAGGATGCCTACCACTACTACCACCCTTAGCCAGGGGGCAGGATGCCTACCACTACTACCACCCTTAGCCAGGGGGCAGGATGCCCACCACTACTACCACCCTTAGCCAGGGGGCAGGATGCCCACCACTACTACCACCCTCACCCAGGGGGCAGGATGCCTACCACTACTACCACCCTTAGCCAGGGGGCAGGATGCCCACCACTACTACCACCCTTAGCCAGGGGGCAGGATGCCCACCACTACTACCACCCTCACCCAGGGGGCAGGATGCCTACCACTACTACCACCCTTAGCCAGGGGGCAGGATGCCTACCACTACTACCACCCTTAGCCAGGGGGCAGGATGCCTACCACTACTACCACCCTTAGCCAGGGGGCAGGATGCCCACCACTACTACCACCCTTAGCCAGGGGGCAGGATGCCCACCACTACTACCACCCTCACCCAGGGGGCAGGATGCTTACCACTACTACCACCCTTAGCCAGGGGGCAGGATGCCCACCACTACTACCACCCTCACCCAGGGGGCAGGATGCCTACCACTACTACCACCCTTAGCCAGGGGGCAGGATGCCTACCACTACTACCACCCTTAGCCAGGGGGCAGGATGCCCACCACTACTACCACCCTTAGCCAGGGGGCAGGATGCCCACCACTACTACCACCCTTAGCCAGGGGGGCAGGATGCCCACCACTACTACCACCCTTAGCCAGGGGGCAGGATGCCCACCACTACTACCACCCTTAGCCAGGGGGCAGGATGCCCACCACTACTACCACCCTTAGCCAGGGGGCAGGATGCCCACCACTACTACCACCCTTAGCCAGGGGGCAGGATGCCCACCACTACTACCACCCTCACCCAGGGGGGCAGGATGCTTACCATTACTACCACCCTTAGCCAGGGGGCAGGATGCCTACCACTACTACCACCCTTAGCCAGGGGGCAGGATGCCCACCACTACTACCACCCTCACCCAGGGGGCAGGATGCCTACCACTACTACCACCCTTAGCCAGGGGGCAGGATGCCCACCACTACTACCACCCTCACCCAGGGGGCAGGATGCCTACCACTACTACCACCCTTAGCCAGGGGGCAGGATGCCTACCACTACTACCACCCTTAGCCAGGGGGCAGGATGCCTACCACTACTACCACCCTTAGCCAGGGGGCAGGATGCCTACCACTACTACCACCCTTAGCCAGGGGGCAGGATGCCCACCACTACTACCACCCTTAGCCAGGGGGCAGGATGCCCACCACTACTACCACCCTTAGCCAGGGGGCAGGATGCCCACCACTACTACCACCCTCACCCAGGGGGCAGGATGCTTACCACTACTACCACCCTTAGCCAGGGGGCAGGATGCCTACCACTACTACCACCCTTAGCCAGGGGGGCAGGATGCCCACCACTACTACCACCCTCACCCAGGGGGGCAGGATGCCTACCACTACTACCACCCTCACCCAGGGGGGCAGGATGCCTACCACTACTACCACCCTTAGCCAGGGGGCAGGATGCCCACCACTACTACCACCCTCACCCAGGGGGGCAGGATGCCTACCACTACTACCACCCTTAGCCAGGGGGGCAGGATGCCTACCACTACTACCACCCTTAGCCAGGGGGCAGGATGCCTACCACTACTACCACCCTTAGCCAGGGGGGCAGGATGCCTACCACTACTACCACCCCCACTCATAGGATGGACAATGCATGACACAACCAGCACACCACAACCTAGGGAATGCAAGATAAAGACATCCCCCCACCACCATGACAAGCGTGTGTAGGCTGTGTCAAATGCCTACAACACCGAACATGACTTTGAACATACAATGTGACCCCCTAGCACATGTGCCACACATATATGTGTGTGGCACCCCAATGCAAGCAGCCCATGACCATTGTGGCAATGGGGCCTAAACCCCCATCATCACAGTGACCAAAAGGTAAGTGTGGGGTCCATAGCTGAAGCACATTTTGACCATTGTGGCAATGGGGTCTAAACCCCCATCATCACAGTGACCAAAAGGCAAGTGTGGGGTCCATAGCTGAAGCACATTTTGACCATTGTGGCAATGGGGTCTAAACCCCCATCATCACAGTGACCAAAAGGCAAGTGTGGGGTCCATAGCTGAAGCACATTTTGACCATTGTGGCAATGGGGTCTAAACCCCCATCATCACAGTGACCAAAAGGTAATTGTTGACAAAGAAAGAGCTGCAACTGCCAAACTGCATGGATCATTCCTGGTCACAGAACCAAAAACTCATGTGTGGCAAAGTAGTGTATGTGTCCCATTGCAACATAAATTGGGGGAGCCAAATACTGCAGTGCAAATGAAACATTCCTTTGGCCATGTGCAGACAAACAACACCCATGGGGGCTGAGACCGTCAACAGTCATCAATGACACAATGACAGAAGTGACCATCAGAATGCAGAACCACATATTTGCACCAATGGGCACACAAATGCAGATACCCTGTGGAGACAGCAGATGTGAGGTGAACAGATACCATACCATGGCAGCAATGGGACACACAAACCATGATCACTGTGCTGACCGATGACCTAGGAGTCCCAGGGACAGCAGGGGAAACACACCAAACAACATACAGCCAATGGCACACCCAAGATATGCCAATGCAGTGGTGCAGATGCACAAACACAAACAGGCAGACCAACACTGTCATCATACACAGCAGGTGAGGGGTGGGGGTGCCAGTGTCCCCAGGCAACAACACAACACATGAGGAGAGCTGAATACCAATCATACAGATGTGCATACACTGCCACACTAAGGTAACTCATGGATCCAAATCCCCTATGTGGGCAAGCAGGCATTGACAGGTGAGAGGGAGCACAAAACACACATGTCACACAGGCACGTAGGAACAACAACTGACACAGCAAGTCACAGACACACCACAGCACCACCCCCAGGGCCCCCACAATGTGGTGACCCTGGGCTGAATAAAAATACCACTGTGATGACAAAGCTAAATGTCGTTCACACTGTGAACCACAGTCAGGTGTCCTGAGCAACAAACTACCATCACACCTACACAAGCACAAATCAATCAGCATGGCCAGTAAGCCAAGGCCAACATGGAGGCAGGGGACTAGCCGGGCAACAACTCTCATCTGCACACACTCAAGACCACACCCCTCGACCTCCAACAATGTGCAGCAGTGAAGTACACATGCACTGGTGACATTGCACATGCACCCATGACTATTCCAGGGTGGTGGGTGGGAACCAAGGTGTAGAAACACATCACACATGGACACTCAACAAGACTCCTGAATGTCTGACACACTGCACACTACGCTGTACATGGACATGACGGCAACACCACACCGACCAATGGGATCCCAGCCACAGTCACACACCAATGAAGAAGCCAAGGTCACCCACAAAGAACACACATAGACAACAACCAACATTGCAGCCCGGACCCTAAGGAGTGCCAGCAGTCACACACACAACGTGTCACAATCACTGAAAGATAACACAAACTGGAAATCACATGACAGGGGCAAACAACAAGTGCCAAAGGGAAACCTGACTGTGACCCATCTGCGTCTGCACACAAACTCTGCCCTGACAGCAAACACACCTATGGGTGACACCCTGATGACCAGTAATGTGCCATGCACCCACATCACAGAGAACACAGGGAGAAGACTTTGGGGGAACATAGCTCAAGTCAGCAAGCATCACAAACAGGTACAACACTAGGGATCACAGCATGCGCAGATGAATGGAAGTGAACACACAGACATGCACATACAACACACACCTTGGGCGCAGGCAATGTCACACGTGTACACACTGCCATGAGGGGACTCCACTCCTGTGTGAGGAAAGCTGTGCCATATGTTGCCTCAGTAGGGCCCCATCATGTCAGCTGAGCACTTGGTCACACAATCAACAATTAGCACCAAATGAGGGCTCCCATCACATCAGCCTGGTCATGGATGTGCCAACGGAATCATCAGCACAGATCCAACACACTTGTATAGCAATGTTGCACTGACTACACGGATGAGTCCCTCCCCATTGATGCCCAAACCTGCATGTCCACTGGAGATGGCAACACGGTCAGGGAAGTAGACAAATGCAACGATGGCAGGCACAACAGATGTGCAGGGGTGGAAGCCACAGATATGAAATTGCCAATGTAAGTAGGAAACCCATTGCCAAATACTGAACACATGACACCCTCAGATGCTGCTATTGATGACATGGATACACCACATGATAGGACACATTCCCCCTGGACCACATGGGTTCCTGCACAGTAACACTTCATAATCATGAGACCAGATATCACCATCACTGCAGCAAGGGCATGGTTAGCTGCACCAACAACATGTACATCTGAAGCATGAGCACTAGAGAAAAGAAAGTTGCTTTATTCAGCATATGTGTTGTTTGATAACGACGTCCAGAAGAAATTAGAGCAAAGGCCAATGGCCAGTCCATTGTCAAAGTTCAAACAGGGTGACACTGGCAGATGTCACCCTACGCATGCCTGCACAATACCAGGGACAATCCACTAGGAGGGGCAACCGGGGGGCAGGCCAGGCACCGCAGGGACAGGATCAGGGCTCACCAGGGGAGTCAGGGAAGGGGTGGTGGGTGCTGGAGAGCCACTGACAACTGCAGTGGAGGTGTCTGACATGGTGTGTGCCGGCACAACTGGGGGCATGACTCAGATGTCGTGGGTGCCGGCACAACTGCAGTGGACCCTGCAGATGGGGTGGACAGGTCCGCCACTGCAGTGCCCAAGTCAGGCAGGGCGGTAGTGGACTCCACTGCAGTGCCTACCTCCAGGGGAGGAGAATGGGGAACAGGCAAGGTGGGTTGGACAGAGGGGGAGGACACCCTCACCACATCAGTGGCACAGACAAGCGCAGCGGGGGTGTGGTGCTGGGAGAGCAAGTGGCAGGGGGAGAAGGCCGGATCCTCTTGGGGATGGTATATCTGTGGGTGGGGGAACCTGGGGCAGGGTGTGGTGGGGGCACCTGTGCAGTGGGGGCCTGAGGGATGGAGGACGGAGACCTTGTGCCTGAGCTGCAGGGCGGTGGCGGGGTCTTGCTCTTACCACTCCGGGGGACTTGCGGGTGGGGGCCTCAGTCCGTCTGCGCCTGGGGGAGGGTGTCCGGGGGCGAGGGGCACTCTGCTCCGTGTGGGTGGGCTTCCTCTTCCCCGGTATGCTGGAGCAGCTTCATCGGTGGGGAAGAGGCCGAGGTCACAGAGGAAGAGCTGCTGTGACTTTGGGGTTGCAGGTGAGGCAAGGGAGGGTGCTTTGGAGGGAGAGGGAACTGAGGACTGCGCAGTGCATGTGGATGCGTGTGTGTGTTCCAGGGCCCCATCCCCTGTGAGTCTGGCTTCAGTCCCCTGAATGTGCGTGCGTGTGCGTTTTGTCATTGGCGTGTGTGTCAGTGTGCTGGATGTGTGTGTGCTGGTGTGTGCCTGTGCCGGTGTGTGTGTGCCTGGGATGGGTAAGGTGCTGGGGAGTGTGGATGGAGCAGAGGCAGGAGGGGTGAGGGACCGTTTGAGGAGGGACACTGCTGCCGTCAGGGAGGAGTCCATGGACCTATTGCCCCTCTGTAGGTCAGACATGCCCGATGAGATGCCCTCCATGAACGACACCAGCTGAGTCAACAGCGCAGTGTGCGCATGGAGGACACTCAGCATGGCTGTCTGCCCTACATGGAGCTGGCGAAGGAGGTACACAGACTCCTCACTCAGGGCAGCAGGGGACACAGGGGCAGGGGGTGCGGTGCCTGGCCCAAAGGAGACACGCTCCCGGACATGGGAGCCTCCACGGACCTGGGGAATGGGAGCCGATGGGAGGGCGGTGGTGGTGCTGGTGGTGGCGGGGACAGCAACACTAGCTGGGGTGTGGTGGCTGCTGACACCCGCCTCCACAAGGGAGTCATCCTCCGAGTTGCTCTGGTCCTCAGCTGAGGTGGATGCTGCTGAGGACTCCTCGGTGTGGCTCCCCTCGCCCTCCGTGCCACTGGGTCCCTCCGACCACTCCTCGGCTGCTGACCCAGTCTGGCTCTCCGGCTCCTCCTGGTCCGTGGAGCTGTCCCCTTCCGTGGCCGTGGATGTATCTGCAAACAATGGGGAAACAGACAGACATCAGTCACCTGCACATAACGCACACACCACTGTGAGCACAGCACATCACAGAGCAAGCCCTGGCATCATTAGTTGTACATTGCTAAAAGTGAACTAATTGAACAGGAGAAGTCAATTGTCAGTCTTATGCCAAGCATGGCACTCACATCCCACATGGCCTTGCACCCATCTGTCTGGTGTCTGTTGGATTGCAACACCCCAGTGTTGACACATGCACCAAGTACACAGTAGTTGGACAGTGCAGAGGACACGGTGTGGACACATCACAGCTCTTGCCACTGAGTCAGTACAGGTTTCCGGATGTAAGGGATGCCCAGAGTCAAATAGGAAATGCATGTGATGCATACCAGCGACAGACACCATGATGCACCCATGTCCTGATAGCCAGCGCCACTATGGTGTGCATGTAGCACATGTCACTCCCCTGCAGGCTCACCAATCAGTAGACACATGCCATGGCGGAGGCATGACTGCAAAGTCATACATCACTGGCTCAGTGATGTATGACTTTGCAGCCAGACAACAACACTCTGCACTGTGTCACAATAGTAGGTCATGGGGAATGCAAGTCCTGGAGCTGCACAAGTGCACATGTACATCCCCCACAACACATCCTCTTAACCCTCATCTGTCCAGGTCATACCTATTGGACATATGGGAGACCTGTGACACTACCCTCTGAACCTGAGCCCCTCACACTCTGCTGTGCATGGGGAACAGCTGCCTGAACTTCACATTTACATGCCCCAGTCTGCATGGGCAGCTGATCAGACACCTATGTGTCACACAAGTATCGTCTCCTATGGTCACATCTCCAGTGGCATGCTGAGCCCCTACCAAGAAACTCCACAGCAGTCCTGGCGACTAATCCACAGCACACTGACACAGAGGCAGACACCTGAGGGGTCAAATCACTGTGCACAATGTGTCCGCTGATACACGGGAGTGGGAGTACAGAGTGTATTGTATGGCCTGGAGTAGGCATGACTGTCCAGCCCCACATGAATGAGGGATGAGCCCTGGACTGTAGGCAGCTGGCTAAGTATGTGTGACACACGTCATATACATACTCCTGGGGCCCAAACATTGTTCCCACCCGCAGCATGGGTGTGTGCCAGGTACCCCAGCCACATGTGGTGGATCAGCTCAGCAATTGGACCACAGATCAAAGTAACACGCTGAATACATGTCAGAATACAGGCATTGTGTAAGCAATGGACCCACCCATGATGCCCACCACAGAGTCAGGGAAACAGATGCTGTCTCCCACCTTGAGTCAAGCAAACTGCAAGGACACAGTCCTAAGTGACAGAATTCCCTGCATGTAAGGGCCACACCTGGGTATCAGATGAGGAGTGGGCAGTGCACAATAGAGGGACATGGCTCCTGGACAACATGACTGCTGTACTGTGGCAGTTTAACCAGGCCCGAGGAGGGCACATAGCATGTTAGACAGAGTACACAGTGCAGTCTTTGACTCACCCCCTCCTTGCTGCTCTCTGGCCTTCAGCTGCCCATCCAGGTCTGGAAAGACCACCGCCAGGATCCTGAGCATGTGGGGGGTCAGGGTCCGTGTTCCGCCCCTCCTGCGAGGAGGCGACAGCTTCAGCTGGACCCGTGCAATCCTCCGGGTCCAGCCCCGAAGGTCCTGCCACCTCTTTTGGCAGTTGCGGATCCGGCGCTTGTAGACCCCCACGGACCGGACAGCCCGGACGATGTCCTTCCATATCTCATGCTTCCGATGGGCAGAAGCCTGTCAGGATGACAAAGTGATAAGGCCATTACTACACATGCAACATATCCGTGCATGACACAGTTGCATATACATGTCGCAATCACAGGGGCACATGGTGTACCCAGGCAGTGCACGGCTGCCCATGGACAGTTTTCCAGAAGTCACTACATGGTATCATTGCATGGGGAGTAAAACCCTGTTCAGAAGCACTGTCACTGCACCATACCTGTCCAGTGCAAGTCACTACACACTATGGGGGTGACAACTACTCAGTGAGCCTGCTAGCCAGTGGTGTGCTGACTCTCAGCCTTGCTAGTCAGACAAAATGCACATTCAGAAAGGCAGTGCACAGAACACTCACCTGCTCCCCTGGTGTCCCATACAGCTTGCTGTACTGTGGAAGTAGGCTGTCCAGCAGGGCCTGGTTCTCCTCAAGGCTGAAGGCTGGGGCTCTCTCCACAGTACGTGCCATTGCAGGGTCCAGAGGGGCAGAGACAGCAGCAGTGCAGTGGCAGATGTCGTCCTGGAGCATGTAGTGCAGGCAAGTGGGCTCTCAGGGGAACAGGCAGCAATATATATGTGCTGGAGAGGCAGATACTGTCCCTTGTGTCCAAAGTGATAGGTCCAAGTCGTTTGCATCTTCTGAATCTGGCCAATCCATGGAATAGCAGCACCAAAACACGCCCACAGCATCCGTCAAAACTTCAACTTCATGACATACATGATTTTGCAACATTGTTGTGGGTGACCAACTGATTTTCCAGCAACCGACTCGTTCGAAATTCGAAAACGCGTCCGTTGCCAGGCAAGCCCATTGTCAATGGGTGCGCACCGATCGGTCCATTGAGGTACAACGCGCACAGGGGTACAACGCGTACTCGCACACATTGAAAGCAATGGGCCGGCCGGAGGCACCGATCGGTCCATTGCTGTTCAACGCGCACAGGGGTACAACGCGTACCGCACACATTGAAAGCAATGGGCCGGCCGGAGGCACCGATCGGTCCATTGCTGTTCAACGCGCACAGGGGTACAACGCGTACCCGCACACATTGAAAGCAATGGGCCGGCCGGAGGCACCGATCGGTCCATTGCTGTTCAACGCGCACAGGGGTACAACGCGTGCACCGCACACATTGAAAGCAATGGGCCGGCCGGAGGCACCGATCGGTCCATTGCTGTTCAACGCATCACTGTATATGTGACTGGCATAGGTCAGCATGCCTGTCTCAGATGGACATATGCCAGCCACAGATAGCTCCCAGGGAGTGAGGGGCATCACGACAGCCTGTCCAAACCTTATCATAAGGCATGTAAGGCTGCATTTCCTATTGTGTGTATGTTGGTGTACATGTTGTCCTGTGGGTGTCACCTGTGGGCAGCCACCCCCAGGCTGTGCACGTGTTCATGGGGACAGGATCCTGGGTGTTACGTGTACGTGACCACTGTGATGTGCAACTGTTCATATCTGTGCATGTGTCATGGTCACATTTCACAGTGGTGTTTGTGTATGTCATGTCACATACCCCGTGAGTCCCATGTGGGACGGTATGTTTGAGCCAGGGTGTCCCAGTGGCACAATAGTGATGGCCCTCCACAGTCTTTGTGCATGTAGTGTTTACAATGTCTCTGATTTCATGTGCACAATGGGAGACAGTCTCCACATCCACGTTGTGTGTGCATGGACTCTGATGTTGTGCGTGTGTGTCACAGACGTCCATGGCTCTCCTGCCATGGCAAGTGTGGCCACTACCTGTGGGGGTCATGTTTGTTTTGCTGTGGTGTACACATGATACTCCAGGTGATGCCAGTGTCCATGTGGCATTACAGGGTCCCTGGGAATGTGCCTGTCGTTGAGCTGTGGTGCCTGGGGCACATCTGTCCTCACATGTCACTGGGGGTGACTTTGACACAGCATCATGATATCCAATGGGCCAACCTGGGACAAATTGATGCCACCTGTAGGACCGTGTTGACAGATGTTGGCCATGTATGTACCATACATGTCGTTCCGGTACTGCACACTTCATGTAGTTGTGCCTCATGATGATGTATGTTGGGAACTTGAGTGTGTTCAATGCCGCATATGTGGGGTGACTGATGATCTTGCTTACTTCTCCTCTGCACTGCAGGGCTCCTGCTGTCCATCGGCCATTCCCAGACCTGGCAACGATGGTGGAACGGGACAGCATCCGACGGTACCGCTTCACCAGGCAGCTGATTGAGGATTTGGCAGTGCAGTTGTCCCCACATTTGCAGCCTGGCCAGCCGTATCCTACAGCGCTGACCCCCAAGGTGAAGGTGATGGCAGCCCTATACTTCTTTGCCACCGGTACCTTCCAACATACTGTGGCGTCTGCTGGTGGGATGTCACAGACCATGTTCAGCCGTGTGCTCCGCGATTTCTTGGCGGCAATGTTGCTCTTCCTGAACCGGTACATATATTTCCCTAGACTGCGACGACTCACTGACGTGAAGAGTGACTTTTATGCCCTGGGGAGGATGCCGCATGTCATTGGCTCCATTGATGGGACACATGTGGCTTTGGTACCACCACAGGCCCAGGAGCAGGCCTACAGGAACCGCAAGCACTACCACTCGGTCAATGCACTGGTGGTGTGTCTTGCAGACATGACTCATCACACACGTGTGTGCCCATTTCCCTGGTTCAGCACACGATGCCTTTGTGATGAGGAGTAGTCGCATCCCCAGGTTGATGGCACAGATGCAGAACCAGCGTGCCTGGCTTGTCGGTGTGTACTGACTTTGTGCCATTGTGTGTGATCTGATCTGTAGTATTCCGCCCACTTTTCCAAGTCAGCTGATGTGCACTTGTCTATCCGTAGGTGACTCGGGATACCCCAACATGCCGTGGTTGCTGACACCCCTCAGGAACCCTGTGACACCTGCCCAGATGCGCTACAATGAGGCACATGGTCGGACCAGGAGAGTGATTGAGCGGACCTTTGGTCTCCTGAAGAGCCGCTTCCACTGCCTGGACAAGACCGGAGGGTCCCTCCCATATGCCCCTGCGAAAGTGTGCAAGATTATCATCGTCTGCTGCATGCTCCACAACCTGGCAGTGCGGAAGGAGTTGCCTCTCATCCAGGATGACGATGACCAACATCCGCCACCTGTGGAGGATCCTGGCCTGGACCACGATGCCAGTGACGATGATGATGATGATGATGGTGATGGTGATGTCCGCACACAGCTCATCACCAACTTCTTTAGCTGAATGTGAGTATCCTGAGGTGTCATGTGAATGATGTGAGTTGGCATGATGTGTGGGTGGTGCTCTGGTGCTGTTGGAGTGTGTCCATGGGCTACTTGACAGGATGTGTGTTGCGATGTGTGGTGACAGGTGGGCTGTACTCCCCAACAGTGTTGACATGCTAACTTGGTTCTGGGTGGGTATCTTGTAACATGTATTGTGCATGAGTTTTGCTGATCTGTCCTGTACTGCATTGCTTTTGACTGTGTGTCATTTCTGTCCTTCACAGGGTACTTTCAGATTCGTTTGGTCAACTGTGTCCACCGACGACGTAATTGCACATCCAGGCTGGTAGCTGTTGTGTCCCTACAGGTGATGTGCCCCACACCCATGGACTTCCTTCCGTCTACAGTTGTTGACTGTGTGCCCGCTACCAGGTGGGGTTACCTTGCATCTGTAGTGGTTACGGCATGTTGCTACTGTGTAATAAACCTGTGCTTCACTTAGTGATGTGCGTTGTCTGTGGTCACACATTTGACTGCCATTTGCTTACTGCACCTGTGGGCTACTTGACTACAACTGGGAATGGGTGTGGTGTCTGTGCATTGCACCGTCTTCCCTGGCAACATCAGTGTAGGCAATGAGTCAGATGGCCTAGGTGTGTATGTGTTGTGTAGCCCTGGTGGTGTGTCTCCCTCATATGTGTCACGTTGCCTGTACTCACATGCCTGTGTTGTCCTTGCTGTTGCAGTTCGCATACACAGTGTAATTTTGCAGTTCATCATCCCCATAACAGCACCCACGTTGGAATCACGACAGAGGCAAGTATGGTGTATTAGTGTGTTTATTGTGATACATCTGTGTTAATAGTGCATAGGATGGATTGTGCTGTACATGAATCTTGCAATCCCAAGTTCCTAGGTGAATTGAAAGTCCAGGTAGACAGGATCCCCAGTATCGGGGCCACAGTTGTCTGACACATTGTTCCAACTTGTACTCCCCATGCAATGTGTGGGAGTAGTGTTGCCATCAACAGGGTGAACAGTCTGTGCACAAAGGCGAAAATCCAGAACAGGTTCAGGCTTCCTGGGAGTTGCGCTTGGCCATCAGCCTCTCACTTTCCCCTCCTCGGACGACCCCTCTTCTTGGGGGGGCCCTCAAGTGCAGGCTGCTGCGGTGCAGGGGACTCTCCGCCAGCGTCCTCCTCCCTCCCTGTGGCAGTTGCAGTTTGTTCGGTACCAGATGTTGTTGGCACACAGGGAGGTGTGGACTGGTTGCTGTTCATCTGGCGGAGGCATTGTAAAATGTCCCTGTGCACCGCCGTCATCTCATGTAGTACATCCCACTTGGACTCCACGCGGGACATGTGGGAGTCCACACGTGACATGTGTGACTCCACGTGGGACATGTGGGAGTCCAAGCGGGCATGATGGGCAGCCTGCTGCTGTTTGATGTCTCTGAGGAGCCCCACTACCTGGCTGAGCTCTCCGGTGCTGGACTGGTACGCATCAGCTATGCGTACCAGTTGTGGGTCTTCATGCACACCAGCAACGTCTGCAAGCAGCGACCTCTGTCTCCCACCCCTCCCACCACCCCTGCTGACATGTGCAGTGTGTGCAGTTGCACGCACAGATAACCCTGGTCCACCTTGGGGGTGGTGGTGGTGGTGGTGTCCATGGCCCCAGGTTGGTCCAGGGTCACTGCGCTGGTGTTGTTCCTTATTCTGTCCATGTCGGCAGGGATGGTATTCGTGGTGACAGTCGTTGGAGGGGTGGGTGCAGGGGGTGCAGCTGGTGGACCTGCTGGTGCTGCAGCTGGTGGTCCTGCTGGTGCAGCAAGTTGACTTGCACCGGATGTGCCAGGTTGTTCATCGTCCGAGGAGGACAGAGGCTGTACGACGCCAGTGAGCTCGGCATCCTCTTGAGCCTGGGACTGGGACTCCTCAGCGTCTGCTGCTGTGTCCCTATCATCACCTGTTTTTGGGAGACACAAACAATGTATTTCATGTTTCTGCAGGCATCAGTGGTTGACACACCTGACAGTTGTGACTGTGCCTCGGGGTGCGGGCCTGTACATTGTATTGTCCTAAGTCATCACAGTCAGGGGTTGATATTGGTGTGGCACATTGTCCTGCATTATTTGGGCATTTCTATGTATTCTCTGGGGTGTGAACATGGTCTGCATTGATTGTGTTTGGTTGACAGCCAGACCTCCTTCCCACCCACCCACCCACCCAGTCAGTTATCCCACCATGGAACGTGCTTGCATTGCAGGGAGTGGAAGTTGTCTCTCAGGATGTCAGTCAGTGGTGTCCTGCTGTTTGTTGGTGCACAGTTGCCAGCAGGGCCTTGTGCTCCCCACAGCAGTAGCCAGTGTCAGCCATCTTGTGAGTCCTTCTCCACTCCCTGTGATGTGAGCATGGTTCAGGGTGGTGTTGATGGGACAGTTGTGGGGGTGAGCAATGTCTGTGACTACGACTCCCATCATGCTATTGCCTCCACCCCCCTTCCCAGCATGCCCATGCTTCCTTCCTTTTGACTCTGCTTCCCTGTGGGGTGGGCTGGCTGTGCTGACAGGATGGCTGGGAGTGTTGTCCTGGCAGTTGTTTGGCTAAGAGTCCCAAGAGTGTCCCTGTGCTTCACACAACATAACCCAGGGTGGTGGTGCTTTGTGGGATCTTGTGTTAGGATGGAGGGCATTGCATTCTACCAGGTGGGTACTGTGGAGTTTGTGTTGGGGGGGGGTGAGGGGAGGTGCTGGTGACTATAGTCAGTGCTGCAAGTCCCCCTTCCCACCCAGCCAGCCAGCCAGATATCCCACCATGGAACGTGCTTGCATTGCAGGGAGTGGAAGTTGTCTCTCAGGATGTCAGTCAGTGGTGTCCTGCTGTTTGTTGGTGCACAGTTGCCAGCAGGGCCTTGTGCTCCCCACAGCAGTAGCCAGTGTCAGCCATCTTGTGAGTCCTTCTCCACTCCCTGTGATGTGAGCATGGTTCAGGGTGGTGTTGATGGGACAGTTGTGGGGGTGAGCAATGTCTGTGACTACGACTCCCATCATGCTATTGCCTCCACCCCCTTCCCAGCATGCCCATGCTTCCTTCCTTTTGACTCTGCTTCCCTGTGGGGTGGGCTGGCTGTGCTGACAGGATGGCTGGGAGTGTTGTCCTGGCAGTTGTTTGGCTAAGAGTCCCAAGAGTGTCCCTGTGCTTCACACAACATAACCCAGGGTGGTGGTGCTTTGTGGGATCTTGTGTTAGGATGGAGGGCATTGCATTCTACCAGGTGGGTACTGTGGAGTTTGTGTTGGGGGGGGTGAGGGGAGGTGCTGGTGAGTATAGTCAGTGCTGCAAGTCCCCCTTCCCACCCAGCCAGCCAGCCAGATATCCCACCATGGAACGTGCTTGCATTGCAGGGAGTGGAAGTTGTCTCTCAGGATGTCAGTCAGTGGTGTCCTGCTGTTTGTTGGTGCACAGTTGGCAGCAGGGCCTTGTGCTCCCCACAGCAGTAGCCAGTGTCAGCCATCTTGTGAGTCCTTCTCCACTCCCTGTGATGTGAGCATGGTTCAGGGTGGTGTTGATGGGACAGTTGTGGGGGTGAGCTATGTCTGTGACTACGACTCCCATCATGCTATTGCCTCCACCCCCTTCCCAGCATGCCCATGCTTCCTTCCTTTTGACTCTGCTTCCCTGTCGGGTGGGCTGGCTGTGCTGACAGGATGGCTGGGAGTGTTGTCCTGGCAGTTGTTTGGCTAAGAGTCCCAAGAGTGTCCCTGTGCTTCACACAACATAACCCAGGGTGGTGGTGCTTTGTGGGATCTTGTGTTAGGATGGAGGGCATTGCATTCTACCAGGTGGGTACTGTGGAGTTTGTGTTGGGGGGGTGAGGGGAGGTGCTGGTGACTATAGTCAGTGCTGCAAGTCCCCCTTCCCACCCAGCCAGCCAGCCAGATATCCCACCATGGAACGTGCTTGCATTGCAGGGAGTGGAAGTTGTCTCTCAGGATGTCAGTCAGTGGTGTCCTGCTGTTTGTTGGTGCACAGTTGCCAGCAGGGCCTTGTGCTCCCCACAGCAGTAGCCAGTGTCAGCCATCTTGTGAGTCCTTCT
This sequence comes from Calotriton arnoldi, assembly GCA_963921515.1. Taxonomy (NCBI): domain Eukaryota; kingdom Metazoa; phylum Chordata; class Amphibia; order Caudata; family Salamandridae; genus Calotriton; species Calotriton arnoldi. The sequence continues at coordinate 28,213 of CAWUFW010026676.1, forward strand.
CCACTCCCTGTGATGTGAGCATGGTTCAGGGTGGTGTTGATGGGACAGTTGTGGGGTGAGCTATGTCTGTGACTACGACTCCCATCATGCTATTGCCTCCACCCCCCTTCCCAGCATGCCCATGCTTCCTTCCTTTTGACTCTGCTTCCCTGTGGGGTGGGCTGGCTGTGCTGACAGGATGGCTGGGAGTGTTGTCCTGGCAGTTGTTTGGCTAAGAGTCCCAAGAGTGTCCCTGTGCTTCACACAACATAACCCAGGGTGGTGGTGCTTTGTGGGATCTTGTGTTAGGATGGAGGGCATTGCATTCTACCAGGTGGGTACTGTGGAGTTTGTGTTGGGGGGGTGAGGGGAGGTGCTGGTGACTATAGTCAGTGCTGCAAGTCCCCCTTCCCACCCAGCCAGCCAGCCAGATATCCCACCATGGAACGTGCTTGCATTGCAGGGAGTGGAAGTTGTCTCTCAGGATGTCAGTCAGTGGTGTCCTGCTGTTTGTTGGTGCACAGTTGCCAGCAGGGCCTTGTGCTCCCCACAGCAGTAGCCAGTGTCAGCCATCTTGTGAGTCCTTCTCCACTCCCTGTGATGTGAGCATGGTTCAGGGTGGTGTTGATGGGACAGTTGTGGGGGTGAGCAATGTCTGTGACTACGACTCCCATCATGCTATTGCCTCCACCCCCTTCCCAGCATGCCCATGCTTCCTTCCTTTTGACTCTGCTTCCCTGTGGGGTGGGCTGGCTGTGCTGACAGGATGGCTGGGAGTGTTGTCCTGGCAGTTGTTTGGCTAAGAGTCCCAAGAGTGTCCCTGTGCTTCACACAACATAACCCAGGGTGGTGGTGCTTTGTGGGATCTTGTGTTAGGATGGAGGGCATTGCATTCTACCAGGTGGGTACTGTGGAGTTTGTGTTGGGGGGGGGTGAGGGGAGGTGCTGGTGAGTATAGTCAGTGCTGCAAGTCCCCCTTCCCACCCAGCCAGCCAGCCAGATATCCCACCATGGAACGTGCTTGCATTGCAGGGAGTGGAAGTTGTCTCTCAGGATGTCAGTCAGTGGTGTCCTGCTGTTTGTTGGTGCACAGTTGGCAGCAGGGCCTTGTGCTCCCCACAGCAGTAGCCAGTGTCAGCCATCTTGTGAGTCCTTCTCCACTCCCTGTGATGTGAGCATGGTTCAGGGTGGTGTTGATGGGACAGTTGTGGGGGTGAGCTATGTCTGTGACTACGACTCCCATCATGCTATTGCCTCCACCCCCCTTCCCAGCATGCCCATGCTTCCTTCCTTTTGACTCTGCTTCCCTGTGGGGTGGGCTGGCTGTGCTGACAGGATGGCTGGGAGTGTTGTCCTGGCAGTTGTTTGGCTAAGAGTCCCAAGAGTGTCCCTGTGCTTCACACAACATAACCCAGGGTGGTGGTGCTTTGTGGGATCTTGTGTTAGGATGGAGGGCATTGCATTCTACCAGGTGGGTACTGTGGAGTTTGTGTTGGGGGGTGAGGGGAGGTGCTGGTGACTATAGTCAGTGCTGCAAGTCCCCCTTCCCACCCAGCCAGCCAGCCAGATATCCCACCATGGAACGTGCTTGCATTGCAGGGAGTGGAAGTTGTCTCTCAGGATGTCAGTCAGTGGTGTCCTGCTGTTTGTTGGTGCACAGTTGCCAGCAGGGCCTTGTGCTCCCCACAGCAGTAGCCAGTGTCAGCCATCTTGTGAGTCCTTCTCCACTCCCTGTGATGTGAGCATGGTTCAGGGTGGTGTTGATGGGACAGTTGTGGGGGTGAGCAATGTCTGTGACTACGACTCCCATCATGCTATTGCCTCCACCCCCTTCCCAGCATGCCCATGCTTCCTTCCTTTGACTCTGCTTCCCTGTGGGGTGGGCTGGCTGTGCTGACAGGATGGCTGGGAGTGTTGTCCTGGCAGTTGTTTGGCTAAGAGTCCCAAGAGTGTCCCTGTGCTTCACACAACATAACCCAGGGTGGTGGTGCTTTGTGGGATCTTGTGTTAGGATGGAGGGCATTGCATTCTACCAGGTGGGTACTGTGGAGTTTGTGTTGGGGGGTTAGGGGAGGTGCTGGTGACTATAGTCAGTGCTGCAAGTCCCCCTTCCCACCCAGCCAGCCAGCCAGCCAGATATCCCACCATGGAACGTGCTTGCATTGCAGGGAGTGGAAGTTGTCTCTCAGGATGTCAGTCAGTGGTGTCCTGCTGTTTGTTGGTGCACAGTTGCCAGCAGGGCCTTGTGCTCCCCACAGCAGTAGCCAGTGTCAGCCATATTGTGAGTCCTTCTCCACTCCCTGTGATGTGAGCATGGTTCAGGGTGGTGTTGATGGGACAGTTGTGGGGGGGCAATATGTGTGACTGCGACTCCCATGATGCTATTGGCTACACTGACTTGGCCAGCATACACAGAATTCCTTCCTTTGAGTGGTCTTCACTGTGTGTTGGTGTTGTTGTGGTGGCTACATGTGTGGATGTGTGTGTTAGTTCTATTTGTGCCACTGCCTAGCTGTAGTTGTGGTTGTGTTTGTACATGTGTTGGCACAGTTGGATGTGACTTTTTGATGTCATGTGTTGTGTTTATCTGACTGACATACACATTTTGGGATGATTCTGTTCTAGTTGCTGTGTAATTGCTATGAGTGCATGGTTTGACTCTCCCCTTGACAGTGATGTGTGTGTGTTTGTGGCAGTTTATTGTGTACATTTGTTGTGTACTCACCAGGCTCTGGGATGTTCTTCTAGTCCATATACGCTCACTGGCGGAAGGATGGCCCGCACCTTCTCCTCCCAGGGCCTGAGGTATATTGGCTTGGCAGGAGGGCCACTGCCGGTGTGTTGGCTGTTGATGTAGTCTATCTTCAGCAGGTCCCGTACCCTCCTGCGCACGTCATACCACCTGTTCTGGATGTCCGTCTTTGTGCGCCGACATGGTGATTGGGCGTTCACCCTGTTGATGATCCTCTCCCACATCTTGGTTTTCTGCGACATGGGGTCTGTTGGACCAGAGTGCCAAACAGCTGTGGCTCCACCCTGAGGATCTCGTCTACCATGACTTCCAATTCACTATCTAGGAACTTGGGATTCTTCTTGGGGGGCATGGTGATGGGTGGTGATGGTGGGTGATGTGTGTTGGTGTGCAGGTGAGGGTGTGTGGGTGTGTGTTGTGCTGGGTGTATGTGAGGTAGGTATTTGTTGGTGTGCTGATGGTGTGTGGCTTGTGTGAGGGATGAGCTGTGGGTGTGTGGTTGCTTTCTCTTGGGTGCTGGCAGTGGAATGGCATTTGCAAAGGCTCATGGTAGTGATTTGTGTCCTTTATATAGGTGGAGTTGTGGGTGTGTCTTTGTTCTCTGTCCCCACCCCCCACCCAGTATTTATTGGCTTGGTAATTGCTTGTTTGGCCTTTTTTGGTTGATTTTTCCTTTGTGCTGTTTGTGTATGTTGGAAACGTTCTTGTGACCGAGTCGGACCCTGCATTGGTCTCGTACGGTGTTTTCCGCTTCGCTCACGCTGTGTTTGTGCAGTTTTAGTATGCTGCGTACGCGTCGGTCGCGGTGTATTGTGTTGCTTCGGCTCGGTTTTGTATGCGTGTCGGTCGTACGGCTTGTCCTC
>CAWUFW010026677.1:0-31778 GCA_963921515.1 Calotriton arnoldi
CACTGTCTGATACACTGTCTGATTTATTTGGTGTGACAAATTCCGCCTATCATGGTTTCTGGCATGCAGATTTGCAGCAGGTTGTACCTGGTGAAAATCGAATGAGCAAACAACCCTGGGTGGAGTGATAACCACAAACTACTGCTTGCACTCGAATAGGGATTAGAGTTCAACACAAAATAGGGAGAAAACGTTTTTTAGACAATTGTGGCCTGAAAACCCACATATTCATTATGGATCTCTGCAGCAAGTACATTATAAACGTAGATATTGCACCAGTGTTATGTTCGGATACTTGCTGGGTGTACATGCTTTCCTGCAGCAAGTTCCTGAAAACACTGAGCTATCATATGATACATTCTCTTGGTGATCTTTAATGTAATCCAGAACATCAGTGCTCCTAATTGTCTATTGATATCAACTAATTTGATGGAAGAATTTATAAAAGTCATGTTTTTATACAGGCAGGCTATTGGGCTGGTGACTCATCCTCACATGACTCCACCCACTTTCTTCAGACCCACAACCTTCCAAATAAAAGTCAGAAATATATTTTGTAATCGTTCTCCTGCAAAATTGATTGACATGTTTTTGAAGATGTGCAATTTAAGGAAAGTTAAAAACACTGCAACTTTGTGATGCACAAAACAAGGAAATTAACAAAATCTTGCTGGCATGATAAAACCTTGCCCACCCTGCATGCCAGCAACTACACACTGCACCAGCTGCAGTCTCTTCAACAGAAGTGGTTCTTAAAAGAGGACATTCCTCGACTTTGACACAGAAACAGAGACTAGAGGTTCCAGATCACAGCGACGCGCGCACGCAAACGAACAGTCCCTGCTTGGAACCCGGGAGGGGGCGGGCGATGGAAGCATTAGTGAAGGCTTTTCAATCCGCTGCTCTGTACCTCAGCTGAAAAGTATCCCCTGCAGGAGTTTAGCTTTTACTCTGGGAGTGCCGAAATAATTTTTCTGGCTATTTATCTTTCCCTAAGCATATCATTTTAATTGCTAAAAATGCCCCGTTTTCTTTAAAACATCTCCAGACGTTTGAAAAATATGGGTTCGGTTGACTCCAAACCCGCAGGGGGATTCAGGCAGTATTTGCACGAGCCCTTCCTTCCTCTCTCTCGCTGTGTGTCTCTGGCACAGAAGTACGTGGCCGAGTCTGCTGCTGTCATGCCGCTCATTTGGAAATAAACTTGGCTCTTGGACGTGTCTCTAGAAATTGAAAGTCGGCTGTTAAAGACTGGAGAGTAGTTTGTGCCGCCTCCGCTCCAGATAACTCCCAGCCACTCCAGCCCTTTCCCTGCCGGCTGTCGGACCCAGTGCACCCCATTGCTCGTGAGGGACCATCCGGACACTGTGCAGGTGATGCTGCAGACCCCCGACGGCTGCACGACCCCGGGCCGGATTCCACCAGCTGAATCTGGGAATAAACACCTGGAAACAAATAAGCCAACCAATTACAAAGAGCAGAATAGCGCGACATCCTAAAGGAATTGTGGGATTTGTATGAATAACAGCGGTGGAATCAAACACAACTTACATGGTGGAAAGACTGCCAGGAGGAGCGAGACAAGCAGCGTGTTCATGACTCAAGCGGCAAAACCGACACTGAAAAACAGCTCACAAACTGGAATCTAGAGCTTCGATTTAAAGACGGAATGCTCAGATCGTGTATTTGCATATGTAAATTGAGCTTACCTAATGACGTGCTCTAATGCGTTTATGAGCACGTTATAAATAAAAACAGTCAGCCAGAAGATAAAACAGGCAGACTCTTATAGTCTCTGCGGTTTGCTCAACAGAGGGATAATTTTCCTTTACAGAACTAGGTGAATCATTTCTGGATCTTAAAGATGGATCTAAGAAACGACCGCAAGCCCCGCGGGAGCCTCTGGGAAGCTTGCAGCCGATGACGTCAGACGGGGCAAGGCAATAAATCATTGTAGTGAGACATGAGAGAATATTGCAATTGATGACTTTATCCAGTCATTGCAGTCACACACACCTAGCAGGGGTGGCGTAGCCAACACATTAACAGGGGGAGCCGAGCCGACTGGAACAAGAGCCTGGCTTGGCTCTAAGAGCCCATGTACGAGCCAGCCATGAACATATTTTACTTGTACACGTGCAACAACCACTGTGTAAAAATAGCATAAAGACTCTTCGTAATTCAATTTTTATTTTTTTACCAGTCAGGAGAGTTTTCCTTTAATACATCAGATTAAAACACTGCATCGAGATGAAGCATTTATTAAAAGTTAAACTGAAAAACAAATTGATGCGCTGTTCGGCCTGACGACAATCAATGCCTGTAGTAAACCAAGCGGCAGATCTGTTGTGATGCATACTCTGTGTGGCCTTGATTCTTATTATACAAAGAGCAATGTCATAGTCGATTAAATCAGACACAAGATGGTTTGTACAGTGTACCTTCTGACCGTACGTATGTGATGGTGCTCTCATATGTGGTAATGAATTAAAAGCAGATCCGTGAAATAAAATATTTGCCTACGAGCACTCAATTTGGTTAAGTCCGTATTGATCCCTGAGTTTCTGATTCCACACAGAGCAATTCATTCAATTAATGGGCATCTTTTTCTTTCTTCTATTTTACATCACAGGTAAATTTTCTGCTTTAAATTCTTGCCATATGAGGTTAGAATGTGGGTACCAGGCAGAAGACACATAAAATCTTGGCTCATTATGGGCTCGAGGGTCCGAGAGGACCTCGAGCTGAGACAGAGACATCCTATGCAGGGCCGTAGCCATGGGGGCATTTGAGGGCCCGGCCAGCTCAGCCCATAACAATCTCTCCCCACCAAACCCTCCCCCCCAATGACCGAGGAACCTGGTACAATATAGAAGTGTGGGAGTTCAGAAGGTTAACGAGCAATAAAAATGCATTTTTAATTTTAGTTTTATCTTGTTACATTTGCTGCGTGTTGCAAGACAGGTTAAAATTGTCAGGCTGTCTTCTGACAAATGCATACTTATCCTTTTATTGTGGAGAGGTTGTTTACTTTTCTTTCTTTGACTGCAAAGTGAGAGGATTCTGTAAAGTGAACTATGACAATCTCTCTGTGGTACAGACAGGGCCACTGGAATAAGGCAGCAGTGGAGGCCAAAATTATACAGCAATATTGACTAAATTATGTGGCAATAAAGCAGATATTATTCCGTTTGATGTGGCACATTTTCATTATTTAGTCATTTTTGCACATGTTAGCACAGTCTGGGGAAACAGGGACAGGTATTGCCCAGCTGCGGCCCGTGCCGGTAAGAGCGGTAGGGCCGGGGGATTTTGACAGACGATGACGAGGGAAAATTAAATTAATTTCCCCTCGTCATCGTCTGTCAAAATTCCCCCATGCTCCCCCTCCCCCCACCTGGCCCCACCGCTCTTACCTGCACGGGCCACGGCTGGTATTGCCGAGTCCTCACCCCTACAGCCTGATTTGGAAGCAGAGCGAGAACCATCCACTCCCGGGATCTCCCCCCCACCCTGTGGGTCTCCTCCACCAGCATCCCCCAGTGGCACAGATCACACGCAAATACTGCCAGTACTTTTTGGGTTAGGAGTCGTAACATCCCCGGCCACATTTATTTACACACAATACATCATAAAAATTAGCATTTTTACATTAATATGCAGAAACTCCCATAATACTCCATACAGCATTATTTACATTTCTTGGATGGCTAACCTTAACAGAGACTCTAATACATAGCCATTCCTAACCATAAACTATACATTGTTTCTGCATATCCTACATTGAGCCAATGTGTAAGATTATGACTGGTCCAACTACCAGTGAGGTCCCCCAAGTGATCTTGCACAGGAGGCCCATCTGCTCAGAAGGGTACCTACTTCGGGCACCCCCTATGCCCTCAAATACCACCCCAAGGGGCTGTGCTGCTAGCTTGACACCCACGCGCCTGTGCGGGGATTGGCCGTAAAGGCCTGTTGGAAGCATGCACTGCCCCACCCCTGCACCCGACTTGCCATAAGCACCCCCTGGAGGGCCCTGGGAGACCGCTGTCCCCCACTTTCCCCATTAACAAGGGGGATGCCTTCTAAGTAAAGTAAATACCCCACCAATCATGGCCTTACCGCCACAGGCCAGCATAGTTCCCTACCATCTGCCCCCCACCCCCAGAAGGTCATGCCTTGCCTTGCCTAAGGGTCAACCATGCCAGCACATTTTCCAGAAATATCTCATTCCTCAATTTTGAAAGGTGGACACCATCCTGAACAAAAAACGCTCTACCCGTATGCACCCTTGTGGGATAGTCTGCAGTTTTAGGGACCTAAACAACTTGTCCATCTTTTTATTAATCCGCTTTATGGAATGATTCAGGTCCCAGACCGACTCCCTACTCGTCATTGCAACCTCGAGATGATGTGGGACCCCTCTAGGACTGACTGCAGGCATCTCCTTACTAACCATCCCATCTCAGTAATCAATGCCTCGAATAAGCCCATCCTACCGAGATGTACCAGATTGCTGCCCCCTAGATGTGCCACCACTACTCCGGGGGCATACCTTTCTTGCAAAGCCAGGATTCCATCATGTTCCTTAGCTGTCCCAGACGTAGCCACCCTTGCCCTTGAAAGGAAACACGAAACCCGCCTGGTGGGCCTGGTCCACCCAATTTCCTGTGGAAAAACCGTGCTTTAGCCTTTGTACATACAAATGACGAATGTATGATGATACAACGTGTACCATTACAACGCGGTATGTTACATCGCGGTCTTGACAACGTAAGTCGTTACATTGACTTGCGCTGGAGGGCTCTGGATTTAGGAATAGTGTGAATTACTATTCCAACTCCAGTCTACGTACAGTAGGGAAGGTGTTGGAATAGTAATTCACACTATTCCTTAGTCTAGAGCGCCCTCCAGTGCAAGTCGATGTAACGACTTGCGTTGAGAAAACCACGATGTAACCATACCGCGTTGTAATGGTTTCGTGGTAAAGGATGTTTCCCACAAATGACCTACAACCCAGACTTCAGTTTCCTCTGGCACCCAGGCAAGCACCTGGGCTGCACAGGAATCCGGTGACCGATGCACATCAGCAAGCTTCCTTCCTGCATCACAGGACTTGAAAACTGCGAGAAAATGAAAGGAAAAACCTTTATTGACAATCCATTAGAGCCTAAAGCATGTGCAGCCTAACAGCAATTGTAGCATTCTGAGGACCACCTGCCAATTCTCCGTACTGCCTGCCCCGAGAGGACCATCGCTGTGGCCTCTCTTTCTCCACCCCAATTCTGAAGGATTGGGAACTGAACTCCGTAGAGTCAATCCCGCTGCCTTGAGGGCTAGCCTAAGGACCGTGGAGAACTGAAACTTGGTCAGAGGTGTGCTATCAGCTTGCAGTAGAAGCGGGCCTGCCCCTTGGGTCTATGCTCCAAGAATGTCTCAAGGTTGCTCACGGGAAAGCATGCATTGCCCTGTGCCCTGTGCCCTATGCCAGTGGTTCCCAAACTTTTTGACCTGTGGCTCCCTTGACCTAATTGGCAGTTGGCCGTGGCTCCCCACCATTTTTTTACCGGTGGGCGGGTGGGGGGATGTAAGCCCGACCTCAGGAGTACTTCCTGTTGTCTTCCTTAAATTAATTGGGATGTAATGAAGGTATTATAATCATATTTGTAACAAAATAAAAATATAACAGTTGTTTAATAAAAACTCGTTAAGTGAGAAACGATACAAGATTAATAGCCAAATTTGTTTCCATCACTTAACAACTTTTTTACCACAGTCACAACAATAGTTTAAAAACTTCTGTATAATAAAATATCTTTGTTAATGAACAGGAAAAACAACCGAGTCCAAATTTACCTTAAAAATCCTAGTGAGATGGATGTGCTTGTTTTTCCTTACATAGCTCCTGAAATCTTGGAGTTATTTTTGAGATCGCAACACGCATTTCTTTTTCAAGGTTAATTTTTGCCCTATATTTTGACTTTATCACTGCAACGGCTGAGAAACCAGCTTCACAAAGGTACGAAGTAGCAAACGGGATCAAAACATGCAGGGCTCTCTTGCTTATCATTGGGTATTCATCTCCAGATTGGCACCAGAACTCAAGTAGTGACTGAGACTGGAACTTTACTTTCAATGCTGAGTCACTTGAAACATCAATAAGCTGTTCTGCTTCCTCATTGTTGAAATGCTGAGGTATCTCAGCATTGAAGGGGTCTCTCACCCATTTTATTGGCTCCACTTCATCCTCTGGAAAATATTTGTCAAGGTAAAAACGCAGTTGAGACAAATACAGAACAAAAACTGTCCTCAGTTCCTCCTTTAATGCCATCTCATTGTCCTGCAGAAACTGGTCCAATGAAGGAAAACATTTATAGTCACCTTTGCTTACACTGCTTTTCCAAAGAATCACTTTCTTCTTAAAGCCTGAAACTTTGTCTGACAGTTGCAAGATGTTAGTATTATTGCCTTGCAAGGACTTGTTCAGTGCATTCAGTTTTTCAAATAGATCAGAAAGAAAAGCCATTTGTATTAGAAAGTCTGCATCAATAAATTTGTCAGCAAAACAATGTTCATCATCGTGTAGATATGAGTATATTTCATTCCTCAGCTCATACACTCTAAGCAGGGAGTTACCGAGAGACAGCCATCGAGAACTGCTGTAGAACAAGAGGCATGAGTGTTCGGCACCCATGTCCTCACACAGTTTAGCAAAAAATCTTGCTTTCATTGGTCTTGTTTTAATATAATTTACCACTTTGATGACTATTTTCAGAATACCATGCAGTTCTTCACTGAGGTTTCCTGCTGTCAGTGCTTCTCTGTGTATTATAGAGTGTGTCCAAACAGCATTAGGCGCTTTAGATCGTATGCAAGCTTGAAGTCCTTGGTAGCATCCTGCCATTGAACAACCCCCATCTGTACAAACTCCAACACATCTCTCCCAGTCAATTTGATTCTGTTGCATAAAATCATCCACAACCGCATACAAGTCTTGACCTGTAGTTCCACCTATGATTTCTTTACAGAACAACAAATCCTCAACAATTTTTTTTTCGTATAGAAACCTGACATAGGAAATAAGATGGGTGTCTTTGTGGTTGTCTGTTGCCTCATCCAACTGGAGTGCAAAGTCTTTGCCTCTTAGATTACAGATGAGCTGATCATTAATATCTTCAGCCATATCATTTATCCTCCGGCTGATAGTATTATTAGAAAGAGGCACTTTCAGCAGCTGTTTACCCGCATCTTCGCCGAGCATGATTGTTACCATATCAACAGCAGCAGGCAAAATCAGCTCTTCTGCAATTGTGTGGGGTTTTTACTCTGTGCAACTCGATAGGCCACTTTATATGAAGACAGGAGGGCATTACTATTAATTGTGGCTTGTTTTGAGAAAGTGGACTTTTGTAGTTTGGCTTCTGTAACTTTTCTTAAAAAAAATTCCCTTGGCTTTCCGACCACATTTGGGTGAAGACTTTTAAGATGCCTCTTAAGTTTACTTGGAAGCATGGATTCCACAGCCAAAACTTTTAAACAGATTGCACATTGAGGACGCTCCTCATTATTAACCTGAACACACGTGAAACCATAATCCAGATACCTGTCATCGTACTTTCTGTACTTGGCTTTTCGTTTCCGTCCTCTTTTTTGTCAGAAGAACCTGCAACTTCACTTTGCTCAGACGAACTTGAACTTGGCATTAGAAATCTCTTCATTGTCAATCAGAAAGTTGGAAATCAGTTCCACTCGTCTTAATTATTCAGATGGAGAAGAGAAGAATTAACAAAGATATATAAGAAAGGTCTTTCTATCTGTAAAGTTCCTGGTCTTCTTTTCTTTTTCTTTGCTCAAGTATTTCCAGGTTTCTTCCAGGTCTCATCCACAGTCTCCACGGAATAATAAGCCTGAAGTACAAAACATCCAGGTAAGACAAGTATAAGAAGAACTAAAGTTATTCTCTTTCTAATGATCGATCTATTATTTCTGTTATTTTCCAATAGTAGCCCATGATGATGGTGACCATTTTGACTTATTCTTATTGGTACCCACACAGACAGAAAGAGCATTCAGTTTTTTAATGAAATCTAAGATCGCACATTTTTACAAACCATGAAGAAAGCCAAATTGCTGTACATCAGACTGTGATTTGTAACAGCAAATATCACACTTCACGTACCTGCTCGTACTTCAACGATGGCTGTTCTGCCTGGAGGAACTGATTCACTGGGTTCAGCTGGTGAGATCGGCTTTTCCTCCTCAGCGTGCTTCTTCCCTTCAACCAGGATTTAAAAGCAATGAGACAAATTATTAGTATTATTACTCTAGTTTTCTTTTACCAACCAAAGCTATCAATTTTTTTAATGCAGCATGCCATCTAAATAAATAATGATCTGTACATGCTTCAAATGGCAAATATAACTTGAAATTACTTTTACATTTATTCAGAGCCTCATTAATTATTATCCGTTCCTAAAGTGAAGTACAAAGAACAACGTGATGGTTGGAATGATTGAATTATTAATCTCATCCACTGGCAATCACTTTGGCTGCATCCCAATCCATCGGTTTTTTTCCCACCATGCCACCTCAGTAATAACTGAAGTAAGCACTGTCATGCAAAGTGCTGCTGCTAGTGCAGAAGCAAACCCTGGGCATGTGCAGCGAGGCCAGCAAGTGCCAAAGCCAAGTTTTACAGCCCAATTTTAAAGCTTTGAGACTCAGAGCTGTCAGAGCCAAGCAGCCGCCTAATAATCACTGCTACTTCCTCTATAAAGGCACGTGAAGAAAAATGCGGCCTGCAACACTTGGCTTTTTGGCACTTGCTGGCCTCCCTGCACAGGCACGGCCCGCTGCCCGCCCTAAACCTCTCAGACTCAGAGTCACCTGTTGACTGTGTTTCATTTTACAAATTGTTGTCTAATTAATGTTTTACTTTCTTAATTTGGAAACAGGGTAAAATCGGTAATAGAATCATCATTTTGCCCGGGGGATTAAGCATATTGAACCACAAAGAGGAGGATATTAATCAATGTAGCAAATTTAAACGGAGCACAAACATGCCAATACAGCACATATAACAGAGCTCACACATGCCTGCATGCACCAATGCTGCAAATACAGCAGACCAGAGACAAGCTGTAGCCGCAAATGCAGCAAAGCACGAATAATTTCTGCAAATGCTAAGAGTACACACGCATCGAAGTAGCAAATGCAGCAGAGCACATTCAAGTAATTGAAGCAAACACAAGAGAGCACACACAGAAACACTACCATTCACACATAAATGCATGCAAATGCTGAAAATACAGTGCTGCACACACATACACCATCGCAGCAAATGTAACACAACACCCACACCAATTCAGCAAATGCTGTGGAGCACACACACCACTGCAAAAGTGCAGCAGATGCCACAGAGAGCACACACATGCTCCAGTGATGCAAACTGTGTGCCCGGTCCCAAACCCTTATGCCTGTCCGTGCCAACTGCTGTTTTCAGTAGCTTTTGGTACTGAGACCCGCTCTGAGGTAATGGAACATTGAGTTTGGTCTGTCGTAATGAGTATCACCAGCATTATTTTTACACTAAAAGGCGGGCTCCACGGAGCTCGTTAAAGAAATCGTGATAAGGCTTATGATTTCTTTAACGAGCTCCGTGGAGCCCGCCTTTACTGTAAAAATAATGCTGGTGATACTTAAGGCTTAAGAGCAGTAAGGCGCTGCTTTGAGATGCTGCACACATAGCTTTAGAAGAGCAAAATCTCGATATAGCACCCCGTGGCTTTGAAAACACAGTTATATGAATCTCTGCGATTTGCCTTTTTCAAAGGTAATGAATGACGAAAAACCTCCCCGCCTCTCACGGTTAAGTGACTCTTTCACCTGTGGTTGGGGGAAGGAAATGAAAGTTGTTAAGACTCCGGTACAGATTCCAAAAACAGCAATAAAGGCGAGCTCTTTAGGCGCACACAAGCTGAAACTATGCAGTTAGGCACCAAGTAATCCCAATCAAATGCCATGCCGATCTTCTGCCCAACCTCCGTTTTTTACTTGAACTAGATTTTACACCCGTACTGTTTTACACGATCTTGTCAGTATTTAAAATCTAGTTCTGGGCAGAAGATCGGCATGGCATTTGATTAATATCACCGCATTATTTTTACACTAAAAAGGCGGGCTCCACGGAGCTCGTTAAATAAATCAGACATAAGACAAGCCAAGGCCTTCTCTCTGACTTCTTGGGTTTTATGCCGGGGCTTCAACATTACTCCCGTACTGTTCTACTGAACGGACCACACAGGAATCCCTCCCAGGCCAGTTCAACAAACCGAGACTCCAGCGGCCCTAGTCTTACTTAACTTACCTATTTACTTGTGAATAGGGTCCCACGAGGCACGGCAGAACACGGCGGGCAGCAATAACGCGCCTCAAATGGTCAGAGCTGCGTCAGAGCTGCGTATGCCAGTAATGCGGAGACTACGCCTGTGAAAGCACGTACGACGCGAACGTACGCACGTATGGCGGCAGTGTGCTCTTGGGCCAAACCATGTTCCCGGATTATGCAGGTGGCATTTTGGTGGCATTTCTAACTCCCCCGTATGTTGCGCTGTGGCTGCAATAAGCTTCACTTTACCACATCGTGCGCGGCGCCCCTGGCTACTCATTACGGCGCACCGGGATGCCGCGGCGCACAGTTTGGGAACCACGGCCCTATGCAATATGATGTAGTCCCCGCTGCCACCCTGGTCTGTTTTGGAGCATGGTATTGAGAGGGACACTGAACCTCCATACAACTGCACATGCGCCAGCTGCAGCCCTCCCTGCCAATCCTTCTTATTTTTTGCCACCAGTTCCCCTACCCTTAAAGCTCAGTAGAAAGCCAACGCGAATGCTGCCCTGAAAAGGTGAACCTCCACAGTGGACCTACAGGTGCTTTCCAGTGACCCCAATACTGCTGATAATATGCCTATGCTAATGAGTGCCAGGCATCTGTCTGGGGCCCCTTCATGCGTTGCCATCCCTGCAGAGCCTACTGTACTATGAAAGTGCCCTTTGGATCCTGGTGGCCCCGCATTTTTCAGAACAAAGAAACTACAGCCATGTGGCATCATGCAAAAGCTGCAGAGCGTCCCCCTTCAATGCTCCTAAGAATGACAGGATAGCTGAAGATTCATGCCACACCCATTCCCACCCTCCCCGAGAAAAGAACAATAGGTGCTAAATGCCCCCTCATAAGCCTGCCTCGTCCTGGGTGCTAAGCTGGCTGTCACGAGATCCGAGAAGCTTGGGCACCAAGTTGGCACAGACGGTCTGGAAAAGGCATTGGGGCTTCCAATGCTTCTGGGTGATGAGAGTTGAAATTCCTGCATCTTGAAAGGAGACAGAGCATCAGCAGCATTATTCAGCACCCCTGGGACATGCTTGGCCCTAAACAACACATTAAGTTTCATGCATTGGAGCATTATCTCCTTCAACAGCCTCAGTATCATCTTACATTTGGCCGCCTCTGGTTAATGCACTCAACCACTGTCATGTTGTCAGACCAAAAATTGACTGATTTATTGTGAAGCTGGACTGGCCATATGGTCAATGCGACCAGGATGGGGAAAAGTTCCAAGAAACCTATGTTGGTAGTCAAACCTGAATCCACCCAAGTTGCTGGCCAACGCTGCATGCACCATACTGGGCCCAGGATGACACCAAACCCCTTGCTACCCGCCGCATCGGTCAGGAGGCCCAGCTCCTTACTGAACTTGGGGGCTGGGCCACATCACAGTGCCATTGAAATCCTGCAGGAATGCCATCCAAATCCGCCTTTCCTGGCGTACCTCTCTGGACAACCTGGTGTGGTGGTGCTTCTCCCTTAAACCCGACATTGCCTGCGCGATGGAACACGAAAATGGGCGGACCATGGAATGATTCTTAAGGCAAAATTAAGCTGCCCAACAGTCTTCTGTAACTGGTGTAACATGACTTTATCAATACTCAAGCACTCCTGCAAAGTGAGGAAGAAAGCGGAAACCTTCCCTTGTGGGAGTCGTGACACCCCTGTTTCAGAATCTAACTCGATACCCAGGAACTCAATGACCGTTGACGGCCCCATCGTTTTGCCTTGAGCTGAGGGAACTCTAAATTCACCCATCAGTGCACAGAAAGACTGTAATGCCTTGCAACACTCTGGTGAGCCCGATGAGCCCAGGAAGAGGAAATCGTCCAAATAATGCAATACCCACTGATGGCCTACTTTCTGCTTGAACACTCACTCGAGAAAAGAGCTGAATTTTTTGAAGTATGAGCAGGAAACCGAGCAGCCCATGGGCATGCATTTGTCCAGATAATACTTCCTCTCGAATGGAAAGCCCAGTAGATGAAAGTCCTGAGGGTGTACTGGGAGCAAACGAAAAGCTGACGCTATGTCTGACTTTGCCAAAAGGGTACCAGGCCCAACTCCTGGAGCATTTCTATTGCCTGGTCGAGGGAGCCATACCTCACAGAGCATAAAGCGCTGTCAATTGCATCATTCAGGGACTGCCCCCCGGGAGCGGACAGGTTATGTATTATCTGAAATTCACCTGATCCTTCTTGGGCACCACCCCCAGCGGTGAGCAGACAAAATCCTTCAAGGGTACCAACTCAAATGGGCCGGCCACCCTCCCTAACCTCACTTCCTTATCAATTTATGCTGCCACCACCGCTCTGTTAGATCTTAAGGACTTCTGATTCCTGCAGTGGGGAATGACCAAGTATCCGGGAACTGGTATCCGGAAACCTTCCTTAAAACCCTCAAAAAGAACTTGGTCTGTTGCTGGGCTAACATACCTATTAAGCCATGGGATCAATGCTGATACATTTAGAGGGGAGGGGCCTTGCAGAGAAATGGGTCAATATTCCTGCTTTCTCCCCCTCTATCCTTTGATTTAAAATCCAAGCCCCGATGGGGCAGCTGGCAGCACGTTGGCGTCGGAGCGGCGAGCAGTGAAAGAGACCGCTTCACCACTCCGCCGCCCCATTTAAAGGGGCGGGGTCCAGAGCATACTGCTTAATGTATTTCCGGTTCCTGTGCCGGGCTGACCAATGCCCGCACGCATTGTAGGCTGGTGCCGGCGGTGTCACTCGCCGCCATAACCAGCCCCTCCCCTTCCGGCAGGGACTGGCATTCCGCCATAGGCACGATGATCCCGCGGCCGGAGGGGGCGCCTTGGCATATTTCACTTTAATAGTACCAGTTCCACATCCAAATACTGCTCGCTGTAAGTAACTGAAAGGTCACCAGTCAACCTTTGCAAAGGACCTTCCACTGCACAGCAGCACATGTGCAGCATTTTTAGTGAATTTTTATCTGTATGAGCTAGAAACAAAGGCACTCATTTACGAGGTTTTGGCGCAGGGCTGTGCTGCAAGGAATCATGCTTCGCTGCCATGTGTCAAAAGAAAATGGCAGGAATGTGCTGTATCTATGAGCTACAGTGCATTCCTGTCCTTGTCCCCTGCGCTGCTGCACATTGGGATGCCAACGCAGGCACCCTCGGACCATGTTGCAAGGGTATCTGCATTGTAGGGGTGATTGTTTTTTGTGCAGGAAGGGGCACCTTCCTGTACAAAAACAATCACAAGAGGTGTTTTCCTCTTTCTATGAATGTTGCAAAATGCATCACTCATACAAAGAGAAAAAAACAAGGAGAAATAAGGATATTTCTCCTTGTTGCGCCTCCCTAATGCCACCCCATTCCTCGTAAATCTGGGAATGCTTCAGATTCCATGGGTGTTGAGTGGGTACACCCACTGCAACACCCATGTAGCGCCTCTTTCATGCCGTGTTCTGAGTGAAAGGGGCACATATTTACAAGGTCATGAAAATCCAGGCATAGTGGCTTTACGTAGCCTTGTAAAAATGCTACGGCACATTGCACCACCGGAGTGTCAAAAAAGTGCCACTAGGGGCCTTGTAAATTAGGACCACAATGTGTGTTTTGTTAAAATATGCAGATTATGGAGCAGATGATGTATTATGTGGCAAATGTGGTAAATTCATAATCATGCAGTAAATACTGCGGCCGCAAAATCACATAATTCCGCGGCCGCTGAATCGCATAGATCCAGTGGCCTTGTGTACGGGGAGTGTGAAAAGAAATACTGTAGGATGTTAATTAGTTTCTAATCCACATAACATTTAAATACCTGTAAATGAACTGTACAAATATTCAACATATACCAGCAGTTACATAGGCACTAATGAAGCACATTTTGTTTTATAAATCTGAAGTGCAATGGAAACAAAGGTTTTAATAGGACAAAAACAAATCTTTGTGATGCACAGGTTAGAAATATTGTATTGTACTGCGCATTTATATGGTACTTACTACCGATTGTGTGGCACCTTTCTGGGCAGCAAGCTAAGCCATATAGGCTGGAATGTGGTTAGAAGGGTGTTGTTTTTGTTTTGTGGTCAAATGTGGGAAGTGGTTCCATGTTGTGCATGATGACCACCAAGGTACGCTTATCATGTCATGAGACACAGCACATAGCAGTGCGGTGGATGATGAGGTGTGAGAAAGACAGGCATGTAATGTATGGTTTTTTAATATGCTAGCAGCTTTAAACTGCTCTGTGGGTCCCAATATGGTATTTCTCATGAATATAGTCTGCTTAGCTGATTACTGCACTTGGTTGTCCAATCAGAAATTTGGAGGCAGATTTATTTATATTTCACATAACGCAATGCAGTGAAACAACTTGCTGCCCTCTGCTGCGTGAAAGACAGATAGCAGTATTTGCAATTTTTACAAAGATATGGCACATTTCTGCTGCCTCCTAGTGTTGGTGTACTCTGTGCTGCCTAGCGCCAATGCAGGCACCCTTGCACAAAAACAATCCATAGAGGCACATTCTTCTTTCTATGTATGCTGCACATTGCAGCACTGTTGGACATGGCCCTTCTTAGGGGATTTCCCTAAAACTTTTTCCTTTTTCTCCTCCTGGTTTTTGCTAATTCTCTTTCCATGGCCTTAGGACTCTAGGCACTTTCCCATTGTAATGCATTGTGAAAGCGTGTTCACCCTTCTTACCCATGCTAGGAAGTGGTGCTTACTTGATTGGTTTAGGTGTTGTACCTGTTAGTGCCCTTTAAAAGTGTACACTACATACCCAGGTCAAGTGTCCATCAAGCCTGCCATTGCAGGCCTGTGGGTGCACAGTTGCGCCTATGCTCAGGTTGGTATTTCTAACTCATTAGCCAACCCTGAGTGGGCCTTCCACTACCCTTACAGCACCCCTAGAGTGAACCCTGAGGGGTGGGGCAACAGGTAGGCGAAAGGCAGGGCAGGCACACATGGGTGTTCCCTGCCCGGGTAGTGAAGAACCCCCACATGGGTTTTCCCTGCCTAGGAAGTTGGCTCTTCCCATGGGACAAAACCGGGGGTTTAGCGAATTCTCTTTTAGTGGCCTTAGGGCTCTGGCAATTTTCCCCACTGTAAAGCAGTGTGAAAGTGCACACGCCCTTCCTACACATGTTAGGAAGGGGTGCTTAGCTGATGTTTTTAAACAAGTCTCAAGCCTGCCATTGCAGGCCTGTGTGTGCGCACTTGCACCTATGATGTTTTTAAAACATATCTCCAGCCTGCTATTGCAGGCCTGAGTGTGCACACTTCAACATATGGTGTTTTTAAACATGTGTCAAGCCTACCATTGCAGGCCTCTGTGTGCGCAATTGCATTTATGCTCCGGTAGGCCTTTCTAAATCATTGGCCAGGACTGAGGGTGCCTTTCACTAATACTAGGGCACCCCTAGGGTAAGTCTTAAGGGGCGAAGCAAGTGGTGAGTAAAAGGCAGTGCAGGTAAACATGTGTTCCCTGCCCAGGTAGTGTAGAATACCCATGTTTGTTTTCACTTCCTATGAGTTTTGCTCTCCCCATAGGTTAATATAGGGGAATGGCTGAAAGTACTTCAAGCTGCAATAGCAGCTCACAGTGGAGCAGCCTCATAATGTTTCCTATCATTGAATTCACAATGACAAACCCTCTGCTCTGGTAAAGAAGGATGTGTCATTAATAGCTTAGAAATGCCACTTCTAGAAAGTGGGCCTTTCTCTGCTCTAAAACTCTTTGTGGGCCTTTTAGTTTGACTCCAGTCCACACTGGAGTATGGGGAGCACATCTGTGCATGCCCCAGAGACAGATTTAAACATTGGGCATGCAACTGGAATGACAGACCTCTGCCATTTAGGGCCTGGCTGGATAGATTGAAGGAAGAGGTTTTGACACTTGGCCTCTGGGAGCCAGATCATAACTACACTAAAGATTAAGAACTGCATCCCAAAGCCTCATGACAGACAGAACTGAAATGTAGGGGAGACATTCGTGGTTCAAAGAGAAATCCTCTGAACCACCCCAACTTCAAAGGCAAACTAAAGTAAAACTACTTGTGCCATACTTCAGCAGGGTAGAGATACACTTATGGGGCCATGGGACGGGAGATCCTGGAACTGCGTGGTGCACACTGCCAGAGGAATCTGCACAAGGAGGATTAATGCCACTGGAAGGGACCGTGCACTCTTCCTGAATAGTGGCTGGCCTGGGCTGACTAACTGCTGCTGTGTGGCACCCTGACGTATGCTCTCCAAGGGCTTGTTGGCTTGCCCCCTGTTCTCTTGTGGAGGTCTCATAGACATCAAGGACCTCCCACATGGGACTCATATTATCTACCTATGACACCTGGAGAGCGGTGCCCTCTTAAGTGCCCACATCCTCTGCTGAATTCCCACTGGTAGCGCGGTGTAAGGGTGGAACTAAGTACAGTGACTGGAGATGGATTGCATGGTGAGGAGCCCCAAGAGCACTGCCCGCATCTCAGAAGTGTGGCCCCTGCCTTGTGGAGCCTCGATATGCATAAGTGTCTTGTTGGTGGTGAGCTGATTCACCGGTTGCGGGACCCCACATGGCCCGCTTCGTCGATCGTGCCCCATCTCTCTCGTGTGACACACCGGCTGCATGCTCATTGCGTGTGGTGTCTGATTCACAGGTTGCGACCCTCGAAGATGAGGACATACCCATAGCAGTGCCTCATTTTCTCTCGTGTGGCACCGCTGAACTTGCGCCTGTGTGTTTGACTGGGATTGTCTGGTGCGACTCAGATCAATGTGCACCAGACGTTCTGCCTCATTTTCAGGAAGTTACGGAATTGATAACTCTTCATTGTGTGTGATCAGAATTGTCTGGTGCGACTCAGATCAACGCGCACCAGACATTGTGCCTCATTTCCAGGAAGGTACAGAATTGATAGCTCTTTGTGGTGTGCGACTGGAATTGCCTGGTGCGACTAAGCTGAACACGCACCAGGCATTGTGCCTCATTTCCAGGGTGGTATGGAATTTGCAACTATTTGTTGTGTGTGGCCAGAACTGTGTGGTGCCACTCAGATCAAAGTGCACCAGATGTTGTGCCTCATTTCCAGGGAGGTACTGAGTTTGTGACTCTTAATTGTGTGTGACCTGAATTGTCTGGTGTGACTCACATCAATGCGCACCACACATTGTGCCTGGATTGCCTGGGTGCTACTTTGATCGACATGTGTCTGACCGGGTGTCTCCTTCTTCCGAGAGGCTACTCTGCTTCATTCCCCTTTCATCGATTGTTCCTTTTGTGCCCTGAGTGCAGCGGACCAACTGCTCTCTCCTCAACCGGCTCCGATGACTTTGTGTTGCCAGGTAGTATTGCCCAGATCAGGCCTGGTTGGTGAGAGTAATTGACTGGGCTAAAGAACGCTTTTGAGTAGATTAAGGGCCTGATTATGACCCTGGCGGTCCTGGTGACCACTGTCGCTTTCTGGCGGTCTTCCTACCCGCTTCTCTGGCAGTTCAACCACCAGATTACGAAGCGAGCAGGAGGACTGCAGTGCAGCCGCCACCTCCACCAACATTGGGGACACCGCCGCGGCAGCAGGAGTGGTGGGAGCAGCGAATGGTGGCTGTGCTGGGATTTGTACCACCGCCCATATCACGACTTGCCTTATCGCCAACATTTTGCCAACATTTTGCTGGTGTGGACTCCGCCAAGTGGGAGTTGGTGGTGAGGCGATAAAAATGGGCAAATGATGACCTGAGGGCGTATGTGCCCTCAGGTCATAACACTGGTGCATACTGGAAGTGCACCAATGCCGTCAGGTTGGACGGTGCTGTGCCTCCGGTAGGCATTTTTGTTTTTAAAAACACACCACTGACTGACCAGGAGCACAGTCTGAATCTGTTAAGCAGTGCGCTGTGTGGCCTCCATTGCACTCCAGCTTTGTTCTCTGTTGTGCAACCGCCAGCCCCCCAGTAATGTCGAAATACAGCAGGAGGGGAAGCCGACTGCTTGGCGGAGTACACGGTCCTGCTGCCACAGCGGGCTGATGGTTGCACCAACAAAGTCATAATCAGGCCCTAAGTAATTTGCAAGGAATCACAGGATGTTGGTTGCCCAGTCGAGACCGGAATTAAAATCTGGTTTCCTAGTCCCAAAGTTGACTGCACTGGGTCTTAGGTGACATCCTGTACTGTTTGGTACAATGCATCCATTTTTAGGTCTTGCATACCAGTGTCTTAGGCTGTCTAGTTGCAACATAATTATTTTGAATTTACAAGGGGATTAGAGCCTGTCTATTGGTTACCATTGGTTGGCTTTATTGTCACTCTTATTTGTGAGTTTCTTTTTCAAAGTCTTGCCTTCCTAATCTTGTGTTTGTCCCTCCCCTGGAGAGCAACCTTTTTCTGATTTTTCTGATTGGCTGACTTCTATTATTTTGCTGCTCACATTTTTTCTTTTTAATTCAGCACTTTATGAGTGCATATTTTTTCTAGCTCCCTTCCTGGTTTGCTGCTTCCCCTCCAATACTTCTGCACACTTTGTTGCTCACTAATCCTCCAGCTTGACTGCAACATCACAGTAACAGGGATATTTTTGCTGGGATATAGCTGAAGACCAGATATAAAGTTTTTTTTTTGTCTTATCTCCTGCCTTCCACATATTGCATAAAAGCACAAACTTTGGCACACAATACTTTTATGTCAATGCAGTAAGGGCCAACTTCTGCATTAACTCAGATGACATCTAAGACAACAGGTGTACTTAGCATGACATTTCTCCTGAGACTCATACATCTTACTTTTTTTTTTATTTTTAATTCTTTTTTCTGTTTATTTAACAGAATTAGGAAACCAAACATCAGAATCCGTATACATATCAGCAAGCAGAACAGTCCATGTACAATCAACAGTGCAATTCGGCCCCTCTTACACATCGTTACTCCCGTTTTGTACCCTGTGGCCCCTCTAACAATATATTTTTACCTACTTTTTCCCCCTATTGTGGCCCTGATTCATCACATATTTCAGTACTACCTAATCATTACATGGCGCCAATCACGTACCTGTGCAAAGCCAGCGCGGTATACTCTAGTCTCCATTATGCCCTCACGAGCTCCCTCTAAGCAGTGTGGTCACCAGTACCTCCCTCTCCCCCGATTGAGACATCAGAAAGGCCAGGAGAGGCACCCAAATATTCACTGGGCGTGAGGAAGGGGGCAATAGCTCAGCGTAAGTTGTAAGTTGATCCTTACAGTGTATAAGGTCGTTGAGCTATTCCTTAAACTTAAATGCCCTGCCTCGGCCCCACCTGCATGCTATCTTGTGCTTTGCTAGAAGTAGGCCCAGTGAAATTAACTTTCTGTGCGCGCTTGGCAGCTCTTCAGTGTAGCCCAACAATGCTGTGGCCGGGGACAAGGGGATCTCTGTGCCAGTCATCTCAGAAAGTGCCGCAATCACTTCCACCCAATATGTTTGAATGGTGCTACATTGCCATGCCAGATGCAGGAAACACGCCTCCTCATGCCTGCATCTATCGCATCTGTCATTTGTTCGTAAGTTATATCTGAGTAATCTCTGCGGTGTATAATACACCCGATTCAAAAATTTGAAGTGGATTATCCGAAGTCGGCTACTGGCCGTAATCCTCCCCGTTTGTTGACATGCGTAAGTCCACTGTTTATCAGTGAGTGAGGCACCGAGCTCCTGGTCCCATCCCCTTCTAGAGTTATCTTCTAGGACCCGTTGCTCTCCCTGCACTGCTTGGTACAGTCTAGACACAGCATGCCTCGGCGCGTGCGCCTGCACCAAAATATGTAAGGTGTCCAGTGTGGGGGCTCGTGTGGATAGTCAGGGATATTAGTCCTAGCGTCCTGTCTGAGTCTGATATATGTAAATACTTCCAGGGGCGTGGTATCGTCACTAGGGAACAAAGTGGTGTGGTCTTTGAAGGAGCCGTCATGATAGAGATCCCCCCAGCTAGTGATTCCATGTTTAGTGAGTATGTTATGACAGAGTTTTTCCTGCGTGACAGGGAGCAAAGGGTGATATTGTATAGGTAGTGATGGCGAATATAGAACGGTTTTGCCCAGTCTCCTAGCCAGTTTGCGCCAAGCAAAGTTTGTGCAAGCCACAGTAGAGTGGGAGTAGCCCTCCTCAGGCACCTTGGTGCCAAGATAGGAAGTAGTCGGTATTAGGGCCATGTATCCCTGCTCCACCGCTAGGTGCGGCATGAACCGTGGGGGCCGAAGCCAGTAATGTGCATAGTGGGCTTGCGCACACAAAAAATATAGCTCCATGTCTGGGGCCTCAAACCCCCCTCGCGAGAAGGGCAGGGTGAGTGTACTCCAACTCACTCTGGGCTGCTTCCCACCCCAGGCTAGCCGAACCAGCTGGGACTGGAGTAAGCGGAAGAAAGGCCGGCCAGGGTAGTACAGTATATTAATTAAGAGGTAGAGTAGCTTGGGCAATATCACCATCTTTGCCAGGGAGAGCCGTCCTGCCAGCGATAAGGGCCTGTGAAATCCATCTGTTGATTGAGTCAGTGATGGACATCATGGTTGTGCCGTAGTTCGCCCTCAACATCTCCTCTCTGTCTCTGGAAACCACCACGCCGAAGTACTTTATCTCAGAGTCACACCATGTTACTGGGCAGTCTAGTTGGAATTTAGCTGTGTTGGAAGTGAGGGGGTACAGTTGAGTCTTTTCCCAATTATTGCTCACCCAGGATAATTCCCCAAACCTAATAAACTCCCTGATTACTGGGTTCAGGTTAACATCGGGATCACAGATATACTGAGTGTCATCGTCCGTATACAATGACACTTAAATGTGTCTGGACGGATACCGAAGTGCACAGTCTTTGTGATGCTGGCTGAGTTTGGACGCTAGCGGCTCAATAGCCAGGGCAAAAAAGGAGAGGCAAGAGCGGGCACCCCTGCCTGGTGCCTCTTGATATGGGAAAAGGCTTAGAGTATTCCCCGTTACGCTGGTAAGGCACCTGGCCCAGAAAGGGTTCCAATCGATGTTTTTAGACAAAACACAACTTACCTGTTCACGAGGAAGTGCATTAAGTCAAAGGAAGGCTCATTACACCTTGCTTTAATGGACTTTTCCACTGCATTCAACCTTGTGGACAGGGGCAGGTTGTGGGACTTAAAGAGCAAAGCAGGGGTAAGAAACTCCCTGATTGAACTCCTTAAGCTCCTACATTGGGATACTCTAGCCCAGGTTCGGCACGGTCTTGAAGGGGCATGCACATCCCCTTTTAAGGTGCATAAGGGGGTTTGACAGGAGTGCATTTTAGCTCCCTTTCTATTCCTCTTCTCCATTAGTGCTCTGGACCAAGTACTGCAGACCAAAGGGAAGGACTTGCCTAGGATAGGGGACAGGCCAGTGCCCGTACTCCCTCCCTAAGGTTCTAGAAATACTCGTTCACATTGGTTTACCATTGATGAGATACCCATTTCCAAATTCACAAATTTTAACTATCTTGGGCTCATGTTAGATACTGATTTTAAGTGGGACAAGCTTTTGGCCCAGAGAGGGCTTAAAGTGGATAATGCAGTTGACGCTTCAAAGCTCCTCAGACCGCTTCAGGCCGCACTTGCTGCTTCTTTCGTGTCTGCCTGATTTTGCCTAGTGGTGACTTCTTAGGCCCAGCGCCCTGCGGGCTTTCACTGTCAATTTGCGGACATTGACGAAGGGCCTCCCTGTCCCGCCTCATTATGTCACTTGTTCGGGCGCGGATGGTGCCTATACCTGGCAACAACGTCAACACGTCCAAACATGAGCGTCGTCACGCAGGCGGCCATCTTGGTTTGGGCATTAGGTTAAGGCCCTGACCGTCTCTGCTGATGCCTGCAGCTTCAGCTATGATCCTTCCACTCTGGACCCACAGGTTGGAGCCAAGCTTGCCTGCACTCGCTGTGACAGGCACACCTTTCTTTGTGATTTCCTCAGTTTCTTTTGTATTTTCAAGCCTGCGCTTTCGGTGACAGGCTCACCTCTAAAATCTCTGCTGACACTGGATACACATTTACTGATATACTATCTTATTAAAAAGAAGAAGCACTTTCTGCTACTCCTTGTTCCAACTTGAACTTGGTTGTTCACTAAGGTTTATTCATTTTACTTAGCTTTTCGCATTGGTGTCATTGTTACTGCTTGCATCATGGCTACCTCTCAGCAAATTGCGCAGCCTCCCCCCTTCTTTCAACATCCAGGAAAGCCCAGCGTTATATGGTGGCAGTGGGTAAAAATCTTTGAGAGTCATCTTGTGGCCATTGACGCTGTCAAGTTTCCACCCGCATGCAAAGTAGCAATTCTAGATGGTTGTGTGGGTTTTGGAGCACAGCAAGTTTTTGAAAATGTACCCTCCATTGATCCTCCCCAAGGAAGTGCTGGTCATAGTGAGCACTGGGATGTTTACAAGGAGGTGTTGGCCCGCATGGGAAAACAATATGGCAAAGAGCCAGGCACAATGTTGGAAAGTCATAACTTTTTCATGAGGAGGCAGAGCGCAGATGAAAGTGTTCATGAATATATTTCAGCGTTACGAGTTTTGGCATCCACATGTGAATTTGAGGCACACACTGATATTTATATTCTGGATACATTTGTCATTGCTTGCTTTTCTAAGAAGATGCAGGTGCACCTTCTTAGTTGCAGGAAACCAACACTTATGGAAACAATCAATATTGCTAAAAGCATTGAACGCTCAATGGTCACATTGAGGGCACTTCTTAATGAACATGCTGTTAATGCTGTGAGGGTTTCTAGAGAGTGTACAGCAGATTCTGTGAATGCAGTGAACTTGTCTAGACCTGTTAGTCAACCTTTTAAGAAGGGTTCCACCTGTTGTTTTAGATGTGGTTCCAGATCACATCTTAGTAATAATCCCAGTTGCCCTGCTTTGGGCAAAAGATGCATGCTTTGCAAGAAAATGGGCCACTTCCAAGGTGTGTGTGGATCTGGAAGATAATCCACGAGAATTAACAACGTTGATATCACTGATGCTGTTGAGGTGTGTTCTGAGCAATTGCATGATGTGTTGTTGGCTGTTGTGCGTCCCCTTCCCCTGAGTGCGAGAGATGAACTGAAGTATGTTCTGAAATCCTTATGTGATGAAGGTGTGATAGCACCGTGCATCTCCTCGGAGTGGGTGTCCCCCATTGTTGTAGTGAGGAAAAAGTCTGGGGAGGTCAGGCTATGTGCTGATTTGCACTCTTTGAACAAGAATATCTTGATTGACTGTCATCCCCTTCCCAAAATGTAAGAACTTCTTGCTAGTTTGTAGGGTACCAATTTTTTCTCTATCATTGACTTGCGTTTTGCATATTACCAAATACCCCTGACTATTGACTCTCAGGAATTCACCACTCTTTTGGAGTTTACAAATATCTCAGCTTGCCTTTTGGTCTGCCCTCCGCGGCCAGTGTCTTTCAAAAGTTGATGGACAATCTTTATGGAGACATCCCGGGGGTCCAGGCCTATCAGGACCACATTTTGGTGTTTGCTTCTGATTGGGAAACACAGATGTAGATTCTTGCTAACTTCTTGTTTGAATTGGACAAGGCAGGTTGGATAAGTGCAAGTTTGGTACGCAGCAACTAGACTATTTGGGGGACACCTTATCCATAGAGGGTATCAAACCTAAGTTATCCTTAATTAAAGCCATTAGTGATGCTGGATGTCCCAGAGATAAGGATGCTCTTCAATCCTTCTTAAGATTAGCAGAGTACTACACACAATTTGTGAATGGTTATGCTCAAGCCTTTGAGCCCTTATGTGCTTTATTGTGGAAGGGCTCAAAGGTTGTTTGGTCTGATGAGATCTCTCGGACTTTTGACCAAGTCAAGAAACTATTTGTAGAAGCGCCTGCTTGGCATTCCTTTCAGGATAACTGTAAATGCTTTCTCATGGTGGATGCAAGTCACACTGGATTGGGAGCAATTTTGGGACAGTGGATTGTTGGGAAGGAACATGCCATAGCTTTTGCCTCCAGGATGCTTAGACCGTCTGAGACACATTATAGCACCATCGAGCGCAAAGCTCTAGCTTGTGTGTGGGTGATTGACAATTTCGGGAGTTACATCTGGGGGCGAGAGTTTGAGCTCTTTACCGACCACAATACTCCTATGCACATACTGAGTGGAACTGGTTTAGGAAAGGCGTCAGCTAGGCTTGTGAGGTTGTTGTCGAAACTGCAAGAGTTTCACTTTTCTATTAAGCACCTACCTGGAGGGAAAAACTTCAGGGCGGTCTGCTTGCCACTTATGTCTTTGTCTGACGAGTGTGATGCTGTTGATGTTGAGGACACCGAAAGGGTCGTGGCAGTCTTGGATGGTGTATCGGAGCAATGATGGTTGGCGGCTTATGATGAAGACACCAATCTCAAGCAGGTCAAGGAGTTCATTGTAAGAGGATGGCCGGAGAGTAGAAGGTTATCTGGTGAAATAAGGGCTTTTTTGATGGTGGGTTCTGAGTTACCTGTTGTCAATAACATGGTGATGCATCATGACTTGTTCTTCCCTCCTGAGAGTCTTAGAGGGGATATTATCAAGTCTGCTCATCACGGCCACTTAGGTATATCAAACATATGTCAACTTATTAAGTTGTATGATTTGTGGCTTTCCTTAGAAGCTCAGGTCAAGTTTTGTATAGATTAATGTGCTGAATGTCTTGTGTCTGACAAAAGGTAGAAGTTGATGAATACTCCCTTTCACCCTGTCCCTTTTCCGTATAAACCTTGGAGCAAGGTTGGTTTGGATTTTTCAGGTCATTATGATATTTTGCCCAGTAACATCAGATTCCTCATTTTGTTGATTGATTATAATTTCAAATGGCTATACCATATGCTCTGTGATGCACCTAGCACAGACAATGAGATTAAGTTTTTGAAGAGGATGGTTTCTACTGAAGGTTCGCCCTCCGTGATAGTGACGGACAATGGCACACACTTTGTGTCTCACAAAATGTGCATATTTTTAGCAGCCAACAATGTAAAACATTTCAAAGTTGCCTTGTATTCCCCGTCTTCCAATGAGTTGGTTGAGAGGGCAAATAGATTAATGAAGGAGGGGATACAGACAGTTCTGTCTTCATGTCAAGATGTGCAAGAATTTGTGGATGCCAAAGTATGGTCATATAATATTTCACCCAACTGCACAACTGGTGTGCCACCTTTTACTCTTCTGAGGGGAAAGAAAGTACACACGGATTTATGTCCTGAATGGTTGCAGAACAGACATTGTGTTGAGAGTGCAACTAGAGATGGTAAACGTGTTGCTTCCCAAGTGATGCAGAAGCAGCATGCCATGAAGGTGAGGCTGGATGATGGCAAAAGTTTTAAGAATGTTGACCTTTAAATAAATGATTGGGTCCTTATCAAAAATCATAATAACATATCCAAAGGTTTGTTGAGGTTTTCCTCTCCAGTACAAGTGACAAATGTAAGCAAAGGCTCAGCACTTCTTGGGAACAAGGGCTGGTGTAAAAAGAGGTCGCTTGTGCGTCTTTCTGACTCTCAAGCGAGCTCATTGAAGAAGTTGACAAAACTGAAGGTTGAACAGTGTGTTTGGCCCAGTTGGTTGCAGGATTAATCTTCAGATGCTTCAGTGTGTGGAAGCAAGGGTGGCTCTGGGGACATTACTTGTTCACAGCACGTCACTCCGCCGATTGGTGATGACACCCTTCCTGCTACGAATGCATGTGTTCAAAAGGTCAATGGATCTCAGCCAAGTGTTGGGGTAGGTTGTCGTCAAAGGAAAATGTCTTGCAAGTTTGATGACTATGTTTTGGGATAGATTGCTAAAAATTCAGTTGTATATGAAGTTGCGCCTCGCAGCTTTTACCAGTTTTTGTTTTTATGCTTGTTTGTATTTAATGTTAGCAAAAGGAGGGAGAAGTTGTAATATGAGAGCATCCCCGTGTGCTTCTATAGCATGTGGATGCGCTGTGTATATGTGTGCCTTGTATTAACTTGAATGGTGTTCCACGATCGGAAGCTGGAACGGTGTGTGCAAAGACTTGGTGAACATTTGTTCAGTTGCTGGAGTCCTTCACACGCATCGGGAGCTCTCGGTCGTGGGTGTCTGGATTGGAATAAATTAACTCTAGAAACCTTACTTTTGTGGAGTCCTCTTCAATTTAACATCAATCTTGAAAAATGGTGATCAAATGAAACCTTCCAGCTATTGATTTTTTTTCTTTGATACACAACATTCCCAAACTATAGGCAAAGCTGGTTTTGGACAATCTAAATGATTGGGTCTTTTAAAGATGATCCTGAGAGTCAGAAAGATACAAAAGTGAGCTCTTTTTCCACCAGCCCTTGTTCCCAAGAAGTGCTGAGCCTTTGCTTACATTTGTCACTTGTACTAGAGAGGAAAACCTTGACAAACCTTTGGATACGTTTTTAGGATTTTTTGATATGGACCCAATCATTTATTTCAAGATCAACATTCTTAAAACTTTTGCCATTATCCAGCCTTACCTTCATGGCATGCTGCTTCTTCATCACTTGGGAAGAAACACGTTTACCATCTCTACTTGCACTCTCAACACAATGTCTGTTCTGCAACCATTCAGGATATAAATCTGTGTGAACAAGTTGGCTTTTGGAAAAACCACTGTACTATAGACTACTAATATGTATTGTGGGAACTTGGGTTGAGTCTGACTCCAAGCATTTGACTCAGTAGATAATATTTTCCAATGTGAGATGCTGAATATGTGGATTATATCCCTGGGTTTACTTTAAAGGTAGAGCTGCTCTATAGTAAAAATGTACCATATAGTTACTTGAAAACAGAATGGGGCTATCTGATAACTCACTCTATGGTCCACTTCTTTTCTACAAAATTGACACCAACAAATCAAACTGGGAGGATAACTTTCCAAAGCATCAATGATCAGACTGGGAGTTCCACAAGGATTCACCATCTCTCCCGCATTTTTCAACTTATACATACAACCGTTGATGGACATACTCAAACAAGAGAACTGGTTTACCACATGTGTGCAGATGAAACTCAGCTATACATGGAGATTTCCTCCCTGGAAGACATTGCCAGATTCAATGACACTCTATTGAAAACTCAACCCTGGCTGTCATGAAACCACCTCAAATTAAACACCATGAAAGCTGAATTAATGCTCCCCCCACCCCACAGTTCCCTCCCAGTACAAAAAGGGTTTAAACAGCTAGACGCCAAATAATGCAAACCTGTCATCATAGAATCAATGAAAGCCCTTGGGATAACCCTGGATAAATAACTCAACATGCAAGTTCAAATCAGCGCATCCACATGCACTGATTTTCTCCAACATGAATCCCTTCATACTGCCACCACACATCAATTCCTAGTCGTATCCAGACTGCACTATGGAAGTGCAACCTTAATGGAGCTACCAAATTGAAGCATGGCACCACTCAAGGTGACCCTGAAAACTACAATGAGACAGGTAGAAGACAGTTTGACCATATAACAGCCTTTCTAACATCACAAACCATCTCCCAGTTGAAGCTAGGATGCCAATGAATAGCGTGCATGACTCACAAAGCCCTGCACCATGCTGTACGTAGATACCTTAAAATTAGCTAAAGATCTCAGAGGGCAGCTGCTTCCTACAAAGTGACAACGTACTGTTACTGGAGCCACCTAGATATGAAGAAAGTAAACCTACACATGTATCTTCTCCAGATCTGCCACGACAATATGGAACTCTCTCCCTTCAGAAATCTGTTCTAACCCAACAACATTATCCTTAAAAAAAAAGGTTAAGAAAATTTTTGCTAAACGGATTCTTAGCATAATATTCTGATCCAGCTGAATTCTGAGACCAGTTGCCCCCAGGACATTATCTCACGTAGATGCAGTTATCATTAGGCATACTATCATTATCCGTCCGCAAGGAGCGGGATCGTCGACAATGAACATTTTGCTCTAGTTTTTTTATGTTTCATGTTATGACATCCTTTATATTATGTATCAGAAATAGTTGGTTGACCTGGACAGGACTCTGATACCCTTGGATCATGTCAGCACTTTAAAATACTCTCTAAATAAATAACACTAAAATAAAATATTGAGGTGAATATGCAGGGGCATCTAACAGAAGATTAACAATCTTCATTCAAAATAAAGTCAGTCAGGGCTTTCTGCTGTCTCCAGCATTGCTTAGCTTATTCTTCTTAGATGTTCCTGCAACGACTGAGCTATCTTGCTCCTTTTCTCCTAAATTAAAGATCACACGTTTAGGATTATTATTAAATGCAGAAGAGGCTATGGCCCGTGCCCCCTAATGGAAGCCCGCCTGCCATATTTAGAGAGCCCCAACAGGCAGGCAGTGATTTTCGTGCCTTCAGTGGAGCCACTGCTGGGGCAGCTCCAGATCTTTGCTAAGCAGGCAACATGTATTATGCTCCTGCCCGGCAAAGATTTTCGTTTTATGAAAAAAATCCCCACAGGGTTTGCTTTCAGAAAATAAAGTGGCAATGACTATGACACACAGGATTGTTTGTCCCTGTACTTGGGGGCCATTGTGTGTTTTCCTTCCGGGGCCTATTTGTAAGACAAGGCATTCAGAGGTAGGGAAAACAAATCGAAGTGTCCCCTCCATAAATAGTGTGGCCCAAACCACCACTGTGATGTCCAGCAAAATTTAGAACAGGCCTCAAGGTCTAGGGTTTACACTGATGGAACCAGCTGAGGCTCTGCTGTTATAAACCTTCTCCTGATATTTGAGCAGGCCTGCAAGTTTGTTTTCGAAGAAGCACCACTACATTACAGCAGAGCTCCTGCTTCATCAAACTCTAAACTAACCCTAGTTATGGTTTATTATATGTCAATTGGTTTACAATGAAAATAAATGCATCTTAGTTCTACTGTACGCAGGACAAGCCAACAATAAACCCTGAAAAGACAAAAACAATAACATTAAGGGCCTTATTACGAGTCTGGCAGTGTGGCAGCGGGCCGCCACACCAGCACCCCGCTGCCACACTGCTAAAACAGTACAGAGACTGCCAGCCAGATTACGACTTGAATCCAGGTCAGCATCCTGCTTTGGCAGAGCTGTGCAAAGGCTCATATGCCTTAGCAAGGCATTGCCGTAGGAACTCCAAAGCAGGACCCTGCACAGCATGGACTGTGAAGTCAATGCTGCGCAGGAACTGGGGGTGCATGCATACAGAGGGGTACACCATGTGCCCCCTGCATACATCCCCTGGCCCAGAGGTAACAGGGGGCCCTGTAGTGCCCCCTTAGTTTCCTCACCGCCACACTTTTCATGGCTGGCTCACCTCCATGAAAACAGTAGAAGTGTGGAAACTCGTCATATATGCTTGGCGGTGCAGCAGTGGCACCCCGAGCATATTGTGGTCTCAGACTGCTACACCACCGCCGAGGGATCATGGATCCCCGGCGGCTGCAGTGGTCCTGTGGTGGTCCGACCGCCAAAGTCGGAATATGGCAGATCGACCGCCAGTCTGGTGGTCCACAGACTTCCACCACGACTACTGAGGTTCAATGGAGTGCCATAGTCGTAATTAGGAGCTTAGTGAAAGGCAGCCAGCTGGTTGCTATTCAATAATAATAATCCGTTGGAGGTGCAACTGTATAAATATTTGGGGATGTGGATCTCAAGAAATATGTCCCAGGCAGGACTTTTGAGCCATATGTAATCTAGGTTCCTTTCAGCACTAGAGGACATAGTAAAATATGAAGCTCAAGTTGATGACTTCAAATCTAGTACAATCATTAGGAGCTATCATACTAAAATACTACAATTAGCACTATTTAGTGATGAACTTCCTGTTGATTTTATTTGACGTGGGAGGATGGAGGCAGGGGATCAAGTTTTATTTCAGCTGGTGGTTACTGGTGGGGCCCACTGGCACTCATTTTTGGGGACCAGCACTTATTTCTCCTCAAAAACTTTGGCCCTGAAAAAGTGAAAAGAAGGAGGAAGAGAAAGACAGAAAAACAATGACAAAGGAGAAAGCAGAGATGAAAAAGAACAAGAAAGAGTAAAATAAAGGGACAAGGAGTTTCTGGTAGAGGATGAAAGAGGCTTGAGGTGGTATCACGACTTAGCAGCCTTGGTATCCGATGCCGACCATGGGTTTATGAGCAAAACCTTGGGACCTGGCATCTACTCTTTTACAAATTGAGCACTGCATGAGGTGCACTTTCCACCTTCCTCAGTACACCATGGTTTCAGACAATACCAGTGAAGCTTTGTATCTGTTCTTGGAAATGTTATCGTTTTTGTGGATTAAGTAGTTTGGTTTTAGGAAAACCTTTTTGTGTTGTCATTTATTGCAAAGATAGATCGATAGATTGAGATGCAATTTGAATGTACAATTATGTCACTGGAATGATGACACGGATTGTACATTAAGATTTCTGTGCCTTTAACTTAGGACTGTCTGAGGGTAGTATATATGTATGTATATATATCACAAACCTAGCCAAAAGCAGGGGAGCACTGTAGGTGGTCAAAGACAAGCATAAAGCCAAACAGTAAAAGCAGGGGTGTAACACAGTCCCCCGCAGCCTCCGTGGTGCGGGGGGCCCTCAAGCTCCAGGGGCCCCCTCAGCACAGCACTCTGGCCATAGAGCTCCTGATTGGCCCCCTCAAGTTTTGTTACGCCAGTGAGTAAAAGGAGAGGAACCTGGGTTGTGGAAGGTTAGTGTGATTAAGATATAGTGTTCTTTAAAGCGGTTAGTGTTCAACTCTTTCCTAAATTGGATCACCTTTAATGCGTTCCTGATTGATATGGGGATGTGGTTCAAGATCCTGGGTGCATAGACGGAAAGGCCTGCTGTCTTGCTTTTTGCCTTTTTCTCTTCCTTGTCTGCAGTCTGATGGTTCTCAGGCTGTGGGTGTGCCGGGATCCACTAAATAAGGAGAGCTTGTCTACCAGATAAGCAGTGGTGCTGGTCACGATAGCTTTGCAAATGATGCAGCTAGTTTTGAAGATGGTGTAGACCCGGCAAGGTGAGCCAATGCAGTTTTATCAGGATGGGGGTGATACTTCTTCAGGCCCTAGATGAGATGCCCTGCAGTGTGTAGAATTTCCTTAATGAGTGCCAGTGTGGAGTCTGGAAGACCATGGAATAGAGCAATGCCACCATCCAGATGTGAGAGTACGAGGGCATAAACAGCAGTTCTGTAGTTGCAGTCTTGGATACATGATTTTACTTTAGAAGAGAGAGCTAGTATCAGGTTGTCTTTGTTTGTTGGCAATGTATTCCTTGAGGGTGAGGTTGGTGTCGAGGTGAATCCAAGTGACCTGGCACTGGGTGAAAGTTGGGGTTTGAAAACATCAATGTTCATATCATTGCACCAGGTTTGTACAGTATCTTGTTTATTTTTTTCCTGAAGTTTTCTTTTATTCAAGTTATCAGATCCAAGTTATATTTACAAGGG
>CAWUFW010026678.1:0-31751 GCA_963921515.1 Calotriton arnoldi
ATGGCTGCCAACACTTCCTGGTTTCAACCATTCACACTATCGCAATTCCGGCAATGAAGAGAAAGAGCCCTCTCCCTTTGCCGTAAGGGCCGAGAGGAAATCTCGTGAGGGGAGTACACCCTTCTGTGTTTAAACCACTGTATCACAATAAGTACTCCTTAGATGCGAGGATGATAACCGCGTTTCTTTTGTAACAAACCCTGGTAAGGCACAGATGGGAAGTCCTAGGATGAAGAGACCCACTAAGGAGTGGGGAAGGAAACAATTCCTTTTGTTTTAATTACCCTCACACACCCTTGCGGTGTCATGCTTCATCATCGGGTCACCCTGATGCCTAAAAGTCAGGTGGGCTCGACCGTTTTTTCAGGGAGCTCTTAGTAATAATATGACCAGGGGGGAAATAAAGATTAAAAAACCACCAGCAAATCCCAGTATCCCTTTAATATTGGATTTGTTAGGGTTATTAAAAGATGTAAACAGGGGTCAGAATAGGAGTATTTATGGTCCTATGACCCTACAGCCGACATGTTTCAGTCCTACTAGGGCCATAAAGGTCCCGGACTTTCTTCAGGGCAACAATACAACCTCCCTGGACCACGCAAAAGGAAAATCCCTACACTGCTGTTTATCTAAGGGCAGGTAGCTGCTCCTTAGTTGACTAGAAGATAATTTACCTCCTTGATCCTGTTATCGCTCCATCTGTAAAAACAAACAAAGACAAACAAGTCAAACAACGTGTATTACTCATAGAGTACATTAAAATGCTTCCCAATTGTGATGTGCTGGCCAGAACACCGGTGTAGTTAACATGGTGTCAACAAACACATCATCTCTTATAACCACAATGGTATGTGGTTATGACACACGTTTATTTTTATTTTTACCACACTCACATAGGTGGCAAAATATGGTGTAGTGGCGATCCTTGTCGCATTCTACCAATATCCACATTCTTGTGTTTGTGTTCTCAGAGTGTATACACCCATGTCACTCTCACTGAACAGCACTGGGCTGCTATCAATCGCCGTGTTTTAGTCTCTCATACACACCACTCACACTTATCCCCTTACCCAGTCATGGGCGAGGGAACTCTTCTCCGGGCACCTCGCAGAATGAGGGGTAGCCCTGTTGTCAAACCCTGCATGTTGCAAGCAATAGCACACCAACAGAGAAATAAAATAAAATCAACAGAGCCTGTGAGCAATGGTTGATAATGCTAAAAATGCTTGTTTTAACGCGGGCGCGCACATACCTGTATTCCCATTGAGTGCTAAGATTACTCACATCATCAAGGGTCCTGCCCCGCTCTCTCACCTACTCGGTGCGGGTCCCGCGGGCCTTTGTGTAAAACGCCTGGTTGAAGGTGTTTAAATATCCCTTGTGGGCGCATCGATTACTAATTATTCAAAACTAATTGGTGTGATCACGTGCGCACGTCTTAGATCAAACGCTGTCGCGCAGCGTCATACCTTGGGATGGGGTGCTGGGAATTGTAGTTTTTGCCACCAAGCCTCATTTATGAGCCTAAAAAGTCATAGAGTTGGATATAATCCTGTGCGCGCGTCATACATCAGACGCCGTCGCGCATCGTCATTCCTTGAGATGGAATGCCGGGAATTGTAGTTTTAGCCAAAACCTAATATCGTTAAGTAAGCAAAAGCTGTATTTGTTGGCAAACCGCTTGTTGTAGTGCCTGGCAGCTCATGCAGGAGTTGAAAATACATGGGGAGAGACATCATAGGAGAATATTGAGCCATCTATTCTAACTCAAGGAATTTTAAAGGGTATGAGTCCTGTCCGCTATTATACGTTCGACCAGTCTATTACCAAAAAACTAGAAAACTTTATTGAGACCAACACTGTTGCTTGTCCCAGTAAGTAAAAGCTGTTACTATTAAAAAGACAGGTACAGAACGCACTATGTTTAGACTGGAAACCATTTTAATATTGGGAGAATACTCAACCTACATGAACAAGGATACATAGGTGTCACCTTCTATGTATTTGATTCCACGGAATGGAATCATTCAGGCCAATCAGGTGGGTTTTCAAACGATAAACCCATCGTTGTTCATGTTCCAGCAGTCTACTACTAAGGTTGCCTGTACCACTCACTTTCTCAATGACTGTCCATTTAATATCTGTGTCACTGTGCTTTTGTTCAAGATAGTGAGCAGTAAGCTTGGTAGCTGTGATTGCCCTCCTAATCGTGCTTCTGTGCTCACCTATTCGTGTTTTTATTTTTTCTGCTAGTCATGCCTATATATAAAAGTTGGCATGGGCATTTGATGATATATTCAACGTTTTCACTATTACAATTAGTATGTGAGCGTTGTTCCCACGGAAATGCCATACCAAGATCGATTTGTTTGGTGTGTTCCGTAAGGGGGCATACCACACATAACCCGCAGGGGTAGTGACCTGAAACTGGTGGATTGTTAAAAAGTGTAAGCTGATTCAGCGTCTTGGGTTTGTGCATGTTGGTATGTGCCAGTGTATCTCTTAAACTTTTATTCCTCTTAAAAGAGAACATCGGTTTTTCAAACGTAAGCTTGTTTAATGTTAATACCGGCCATTTTTTATTGATAATCTTTTTAATATTGTTAGACGAGGAGTTATAGGTAGTGACACATATCAACGTGTCCTTTTGCGGTTTTTCATGGGTTTCCAGCAATGCCTCCCGCGGGGTGTTACGCGATCTTTTATTGGCCCGTTCAATGATTTTTTGTGGGTA
The DNA here is from genome assembly GCA_963921515.1 of Calotriton arnoldi. Lineage (NCBI taxonomy): Eukaryota > Metazoa > Chordata > Amphibia > Caudata > Salamandridae > Calotriton > Calotriton arnoldi. The sequence continues at coordinate 2,735 of CAWUFW010026678.1, forward strand.
GGCCTTCTGTTGTAATTTAATGGTAAGGAGGGCTGCTTCCTTCTTGTAGTCTTGTAAGTTGGTACAATTTCTACGAACCTGGAGAAATTGGCCCACTGGTAAGTTCTCCCTTAGGGCACGGGGATGTGCACTATCAAAGTGCAACAGACTATTCCTGTCTGTAGGCTTAGTGTATAATGAACTGATCAGGGTACCGCCACTGGTGATCAAATTCACATCTAAGAAGGAGACCATTCCACTATTGGTGATCATGGTAAAGTTTAGATGTGGATTTAATTGATTCATCCAGATGAGAAAGTTATTCAGGATGGACTTGTCTCCCTTCCAAATGACCAGGATGTCATCGATGTACCTAAACCACTTACAGATGTTATCAGAGTAAGGGTTGGTGGGCCAAATGTGTTGATCTTCAAAATGGCCCATGTACAGACACGCTATGCTCGGTGCAAAGGTGCTGTCCATGGAAGTGCCATGTACTTGTAGATACATCTGATCCTCAAAGCAAAATAAATTTTCCAGTCAGGGCTAGGCGCATGAGAGTAATGACCCAATTGACCGGTGCTTCCCATTGCCATTCTTCCTGTCTTAAAAGTGCCTCTATCACTCGAACACTTTCTTCTTGTGGAATGCTGGTATACAGCGCTTCCACATCGAGACAAACCATGGTGTTTTCCTTTGGGTCATAATCTATGTCTGTCAAAAGGTTAAGTAGGTGTTTAGTGTCTTGCACATATGACTTGATACATGTGACAAGGGGTCGTAGAAACCAATCGGTGTATTTGGACAAGGGTTCAAGAAGGGACCCTACTCCCGACACGATCGGTCTTCCGGGAGGTGGATTTTTACCTTTGTGTATTTTCGGTATTGTATAGAACAGGGCACTCTGGGATCATCTGGAGTTAGGAAATCATTTTCTTTCTTTGTGATCCAGTTGCGGTCCTCTGCATCAATGGTCAGGGATCTTATTGTTTTTTTAAGACGTACTGTGGGGTCTCTATTAATTTTTTGTAATATTTTTCATCAGCCAGGAGACTTATACATGCTGTTCTGTAGTCATTAGTGCTTTGAATGACCGTTGCTCCACCTTTATCAGCTGGTTTTATTACAATGTCTGATCTAGTACTCAGAGATTTTAATGCTGGCCTCTCTTCGTTACTCAGATTATTGAAGGTGCCGCCCTTTGTTTGTAGTTGTTCCACTTCTTTAGTGACACTCTCGTCAAACGCAAGAACTTCTGGAGGCATCAGGGACGCTGGTGGATAAAAGTTTGACTTGAGACGTAGTGCAGTGTGGTTGTCATCGTTCTTCGGTTTGTCTTTATCCATAAAAACGCTTTGATGCGGATTTTACGAAACAATTCGCTCAATTCACAGCGTAATTGGAATTTGTCCAAATAGGCTGTGGGGACGAATCCCAATCCTTTGTTGAGCACTGATAGTTCCATGGTGTTTAATGTAGTCTCAGTTAGATTAACGACTAATCCCTTATTCCACTCATGCTCGGTTGTTGGCCTCTGGTCTGACTGCAGGTATTCATGGCTGTCCTCTCGTCTTCCCATTGGACTCTTCTGTTGTTGCCTCTTCTCTCCGCGTCTCTCCTCTTCTCCCACCCTGTCCTAAAAAACGATTAGGATTATAGTTGGGTTGGAAGAAAGGTCCGGTTTGATATTGGGGTGGTCACTGGAATGGGGGAGGACCGAAGGGTCCGGGGCCAAGGGTATATTTGTGGCGGTAGAAAGCCTTGATTGAAGTTTGCTCTTCGGGATCGTCTTGATCTGTTCCTCCAACTTTTACTTGATCCTTCACTGGACCAATCGTCTTGTTCTGTGTCTGAAGCACTGGATTCACCCTGGTACGAAGACCCTGAGTTTGAATTCTCTTGACCCTTATAATCATCCTTGATGTAGGGGTATATTTTCTCATGGGAAAATTTCTTAAGGTCCTTCTGTAACTTGTTAATTTTGCTCAACATCAAGTATTCTTTGTGTTCACCAATGTCTTTGTTCACTTCTTCAAGTTTTTTCTTGAACAGCGTGATTTTAATTTCAGTCATCAGAGCATCTTCACTGATTTTTATTTTTATCTGAAGTGCTTCTGAAATGCGTTTGGCTGTATTTATGATGAGGATCAACCAATCGCGTGTACATCGCCACGCGATCAGCGACCACTCCTTCCTAAAAAGTGGATCATCCAGAAAGATCCTAGGGGCACTCGTAACCAAGAGGCCAGTGGGGGCTGCATTACCCTCAAATATTCCGTCATGATGGCTCCATGTAATAGAACCTTCATTTGGGTACGTTTCAATTCCTTAAGTTCGTCCCAATTATTTTCAACTCCTGCATGAGCTGCCAGGCACTACAACAAGCGGTTTGCCAACAAATACGGCTTTTGCTTACTTAACAATATTAGGTTTTGGCTAAAACTACAATTCCCAGCATTCCATCTCAAGGTATGACGATGCGCGACGGCGTCTGATGTATGATGCGCGCACAGGATTATATCCAACTCTATGACTTTTTAGGCTCATAAATGAGACTTGGTGGCAAAAACTACAATTCCCAGCACCCCATCCCAAGGTATGACGCTGCGCGACGGCGTTTGATCTAAGACGCGCGCACGTGATCACACCAATTAGTTTGAATAATTAGTAATCGTGCGCCCACAAGGGATAATTAAACACCTTCAACCAGGCGGTTTACACAAAGGCCCGCGGGACCCGCACCGAGTAGGTGAGAGAGCGGGGCAGGACCCTTGATGATGTGAGTAATCTTAGCACTCAATGGGAATACAGGTATGTGCGCGCCCGCGTTAAAATGAGCCTTTTAGCATTATCAACCATTGCTCACAGGCTCTGTTGATTTTATTTTATCTCTCTGTTGGTGCAGCTATTGCTTGCAACATGCAGGGTTTGACAACAGGGCTACCCTCATTCTGCGAGGTGCCTGAGAAGAGTTCCCTCGCCCATGACTGGGTAAGGGGATAAGTGTGTGTGGTGTGTATGAGAGACTAAAACATGGCGATTGATAGCAGCCCAGTGCTGCTCAGTGAGAGTGACATGGGTGTATACACTCTGAGAACACAAACACAAGAATGTGGATATTGGTAGAATGCGACAAGGATCGCCACTACACCATATTTTGCCACCTATGTGAGTGTGGTAAAAATAAAAATAAACGTGTGTCATAACCACATACCATTGTGGTTATAAGAGATGATGTGTTTGTTGACACCATGTTAACTACACCGGTGTTCTGGCCAGCACATCACAATTGGGAAGCATTTTAATTTACTCTATGAGTAATACACGTTGTTTGCCTTGTTTGTCTTTGTTGTTTTACAGATGGAGCGATAACAGGATCAAGGAGATAAATTATCTTCTTAGTCAACTAAGGAGCAGCTACCTGCCCTTAGATAAACAGCAGTGTAGGGATTTTCCTTTTGCGTGGTCCATGGAGGTTGTATTGTTGCCCTGAAGAAAGTCCGGGACCTTTATGGCCCTAGTAGGACTGAAACATGTCGGCTGTAGGGTCATAGGACCATAAATACTCCTATTCTGAACCCTGTTTACATCTTTTAATAACCCTAACAAATCCAATATTAAAGGGATACTGGGATTTGCTGGTGGTTTTTTCATCTTAATTCCCCCCAGGTCATATTATTACTAAGAGCTCCCTGAAAAGCGGATTGAGCCCACCCTGACTTTTAGGCGTCAGGGTGACCCGATGATGAAGCATGACACCACTAGGGTGTGTGAGGGTAATTAAAACAAAAGGAATTGTTTCCTTCCCCACTCCTTAGTGGGTCTCTTCATCCTAGGACTTCCCATCTGTACCTTACCAGGGTTTGTTACAAAAAAGACGCGGTTATCATCCTCGCATCTAAGGAGTACTTATTGTGATACAGTGGTTCAACCATTCACAGCCAATAAGCCGCAAGCTGGTGCTTGTAACCCCTCAGCCAATCACATGTCAGAATTCTCAAATATCGATATCTGTAAAATTTGATATTTCTCAAAAACTACTGAACGGATTTACACCATTTAAAACAAAAGCGTGCTTTCTGGACCATCACCTTTCTCCCTGCCAAATCTGGCGTAATTCCATTCAGCAGTTTCACCTGTAGTCTTCTGTAAAGTTTCGTATGGAAATTGCATGGAGAAAACACGTTTTAGGACCCTCTTTTTCTCAGCCCCTCCTACACCATTCACCCCCAAACTTTCAATATAAGCGCTAATCAAAAAAGAGAAACTTTTGGATAATTTCATAAAGATTCGTCAAACGACGCCAAAGTTACAAGCACATAGAAGGCTTCAGAAGGGGGGCCGCACAACCCCCCTCCCAACATGAGTGAAGCCCCAGGGCTGCGCGGACCCCAGCGCACCCCCGCAACCCCTGCGAGCCCCTACTATTATTTTTTAAGAAATACCCCGGAACCTAGCCCACCCAAGGGCCTCATTAAAATGAACGCGAGAACCCGCGACCCCAGCGCGAATTTCTGCCGATTTTTCATTTTTAAAAATGATTTTTTAGTCCCTGGGGGTCCTTCTGGGACCCCTGAGCAGGCCTAGGGGTCAGGGTTTTTCTACCCTGCCCCCTTCTCTTGTTTTATACATTTGTTTCTCCGTTTTTGGGTGACTCGCTTCTACCGAGCCACAAGATGGCTGCCAACACTTCCTGGTTTGGACTACTAGCAGCCAATCACAGTGAAGCTCGCGCACGCGACTTAGGCTCCGCCCAGATATCGAAACTTTTATTTTTCTAATTTATCAGCAACTACTGAACGGATTTACACCATTTTTAAAAAGGTCGCTTTCTGACCCAAGCACTACCTTTCTGCCAAATTTGGAGTAATTCCGTTCAGTAGTTTCGGCTGTAGCCTTGCACAAAGTTTCCTATGGGAAAATGATTTTTTGACTCTTATTTTTTGAATTTCTCAAAAACTACTGAACGGATTTACACCATTTAAAAATAGGTCGCTTTCTGAACCAAGCTCTACCTTTTACCAAATTTGGGGTAATTCCGTTCAGCAGTTCAGGCTGTAGCTCGTCGCAAAATTTCCTATGGAAATTAACATGGAGAAAACGAGTTTTGGGACCCCCCTTTTCTCAGCCCCCGCTGACGAATCACCCCCAAACTTTCAGGATAGGAGCTGACCTGGATAGACTTTTTTTTTGAGAATTTCAGGAAGATTCGGCCAAACGACACCAAAGTTATTAGCAAATCAAAAAATGCTTTTCCTATGGAAACTAGGTTCAAACTATAACTACCTACTGGCGACCGCCAGTAAGTAATATATATATACATATATATATATATATATATATATATATATATATATATATATATATATATCCAAGAAAGAAGTGACTCAAACAGATAAATTCACCAAAGAACAAAAATATATTTCCACTACAACGTTTCAGCTTCCGCCTTCCTCAGGTAGTACAAGATGGTTTGCTCAGTGGCTGCACAGATGACACAGCTGAATTTTCAAAAGCATCATGAGTGAAGATTCCATTTGGAATGTGGAATCAATGCAGTCCTGAGAACTCTTGAGATATGCAGTAATCAGATTGTATTATCAGTAATGTTCAGTCCATCTGGATGCAGTGATTTTAAACGGTACATCCAGAAGTTTTCTCTGGAGTCCAGTAGTTCTTCCTTTGAGACATGTTCCACGGGAAAATCTTCAAATCTGATAGTAAATGATCCACAAGGTTAAAATGATTGGCTACAGGCTGGTCAATTTTCTTATTAATTATTGCCGATTTGTGGTTCCTGAATCGTGTACGGAGGTCATTCACTGTTTGGCCTACATATTGTTTTTACAGCTTTGCCGTTGGCATCATTGCTGGTGACTCTAAAAGGTGCATCACGTGTGAATACCTTTTACAAACATCATCAGTAACTAGTTCTGTTACAAGAAGGACCTATGGAATAAGACAGCATCTTACATGTCGCTCAACATGCATTATTTATGTGATTCAGTGCCAACGGCAAAGCTGTAAAAAACAATATGTAGGCCAAACAGTGAATGACCTCCGTACACGATTCAGGAACCACAAATCGGCAATAATTAATAAGAAAATTGACCAGCCTGTAGCCAATCATTTTAACCTTGTGGATCATTTACTATCAGATTTGAAGATTTTCCCCGTGGAACATGTCTCAAAGGAAGAACTACTGGACTCCAGAGAAAACTTCTGGATGTACCGTTTAAAATCACTGCATCCAGATGGACTGAACATTACTGATAATACAATCTGATTACTGCATATCTCAAGAGTTCTCAGGACTGCATTGATTCCACATTCCAAATGGAATCTTCACTCATGATGCTTTTTGAAAATTCAGCTGTGTCATCTGTGCAGCCACTGAGCAAACCATCTTGTACTACCTGAGGAAGGCGGAAGCTGAAACGTTGTAGTGGAAATATATTTTTGTTCTTTGGTGAATTTATCTGTTTGAGTCACTTCTTTCTTGGATATTTTATTTCTTTGTGACTCATTGTATCCTTTGGGATCCAGATTTTTGCCCTGGCTGGCTGTTGTTTTCTTGTGATCCTTCATCTTCAAGTATATATATATATATATATATATATATATATATATATATATATATATATATATATATCTACTGGCGGTCGCCAGTAGATAGTTATAGTTACAACCTATTATCCATAGGAAATCCGCGACATTCTATTTGAAATAACTCTCTTGCCGGTTGACGTATCTTCGCAAAATTTTCAAACTTTATGGCCCGCTCCGGTCCGCTCCTACCCTGAAAGTCTCGGGGGATTCGTCAAGCGGGGGCCGAGAAAAAGGGGGGTCCCAAAACGCGTTTTCCCCATGCAATTTTCCATAGGAAACTTTAGACACGGCTACAGCTCGAACTGCTGAACGGAATTACACCAAATTTGGCAAAGAGGTAGTTCTTGGTTCAGAAAGAACCCTTTTTGTTAAATGGTGTAAATCCGCTCAGTAGTTGCTGAGAAAATCAAAAGTAAAAAGATAGTGATATCTATGGCCGAGTAGGGTCCGCGTACCCTCAGCGCACCCTGCGCGCACCGTCCCAATCACGAGCTGCATGTTAATTGGCTGTCAGCTGACTGTCAACATTCCGATTCAGGAAATGTTGGCAGCCATTTTGTCCTCGGTAGAACCGAGGGACAGAAACAAGTGCGCAAAGCGCACAAAGGGGGCAGGGTAGAAACACCCTGACCCCCTAGGTTTGCTCAGGGGTCCCACAAGGACCCCTGGGCAAAAAAATTTTTTTTTTTAAAATCGGCAGGATGCGCTCAGGGTGCGCGAATCCTGCCGAGTAAAAATAATCGAAGCGCGATCTCCCGCGCTTCGATGTTAATTGGCCGCCGGATGGGCCAAGTCCCGGGGGCATGCTGGGGGGGGTTAATTTTATGTGTGGGGGCCTCTAAGGCCCCCAAGCCCCGGGGACCACCACCCCCCGGGGCTTTATGTGTAATGGTGCGGGAGGGCTCTGAGCCCTCCCGCAGCCCCGGGGACCGCCACCTCCCCGGGGCTTCTTTTTTTATTTTTGATTAACCTGTGTGGGGGGGCTCCAGCCCCCCCACACGCCCCGGGGACCACCACCTCCCCGGGGCACTAAAAATTACAATGGGGGTCCGTTTTGGACCCCCAAGCCCCGGGGACCACCACCTCCCCGGGGCTTTCAAAATGTAAGGAGGGGGCCGCGCGGCCCCCTCCTGGAGCCTGTGGTGGCCCTGGGGACCGCCACCCCCAGGGCCGGCTCCTGCAGTGTCCCGGGGTGCCTACCCCCGGGACACTGCAGCTTGCAATGACAGGACGGAGCCTCGCGGCTCCCGTCCTGTCATTGCAAACTGCTTTGGATATTGGAAGAGAGAGCAGGAAACCTGTGGCCACGGAGGGGGGCCACGCAGCCCCCCTCCCCAAAGGTAAAAAAAAGTTTAAAAAAAAAAAAAAGTGCAAGGCCGGCCCCAGGGGATGGGGTCCCCGGTGCCTCAAATGGCCTGAGGAGGGGGCCACGCAGCCCCCTCCAAATAAAAAAATAGGCCATGCCCCGGGGGATGGGGTCCCCGGGGCCAATACAGGCCCAGGGAAGGGGGGCCACGCGGCCCCTTCCCCGTTTTTTTTTTTTAATTTTAATTTAAGTGATGGGGTAAGGCCCTGGGGGATGGGGTCCCCAGGGCCTAAAAATAGGAAAAAGGAAGGGGGCTACACAGCTCCCCTTCAGGGAAAAAACAAAAAAAAAAACGATCGGGCCCGCAGGCCCCGCCCCTTCCTTCACCACTCTGCAAACGCGCCCCTGGCGCGTTTGCAGAGGGGGAACGAATTCCCCTTGAATACTGGGGGTCCCTGGGGGCCAAATAGCCCACCAGGAACCTCCAGTATGCGCCAGGGGGCTGCCTTGCAGAGAGGTGTACAGAGGCCACGCCCCTTTTACACCTCTCTGCAACGCAGCTCTGTGGCGCTTTTTGGAGGTATATGGTGGGCTAGTTGCACCCCAGGGACCCTCAGGATTCAAGGGAGTTAATCCCCGACTTAAAACGCGCCACGGGGCGCGTTTGCACAGTGGTGAAGGGAGGGGGCGGGGCTTCAGGTGACATGTGTGCAAACAGGCCCCGTGGCGCGTTTTAAGATGGGGAATTAAATCCCCTTCAATCCTGAGGGTCCCTGGGGGCCAACTAGCCCAACAGGTACGTCCAGAAAGCGCCACAGAGCTGCGTTGCAGAGAGATGTAAAAGGGGTGTGGCCTCTGTACATGTCTCTGCAACACAGCCCCTGGGTAAGAAAAAGTAACGATAACAGTTTTTACCTGCTAAGTGAATTTCCTTCCATAGGATAACATTGATGATTCTATGAGGAAAGGTTTCTAAGTGTCAACTTTTAAAATACAATAATATTCCTTAAAAATCACGACTGTAACCAAAACGCTTTTACTCAACTGTTTACAGGAGATGTCCCAGGACTGAATCTAGGATCCAGTCCTGTGGTTAGAAAAGTAATCCATAAAGTAACTAATTGCATTTAACTAGAAATTCACATTGAGCTGAATGTTGCATTGTGTTTGAAAATGTGTTGCCCATTGCAACAACTGTAACTACTGTACTTAAAAGTCTATTGCCTATGTGCTAAGTATTTAAACTAAAGTAATTCATTCTGAGAAAGTATTTTTATAATGTAATGTATAATGTAATTACAATGTAATTTAAAAAATAAAATATGTAAAAGAAATTGTTTCTAAAAATGTAGTAAATCAGTATGAAAAAAATAATATAAAAATTAATACATTTAAAAAACCCTTTGAAATTCACTGAAAAAACCGTAGGTTTCAGGCATGTTATAGTTACAAATTAGCATTTAAAAACCTTTGAAATTCACTGAAAAACCATAGGTTTCAGACACGTTATAGTTAGAAATTAGCATTTAAAAAACCTTTGAAATTCACTGAAAAAACCATAGGTTTTAGGGACAGTTATAGTTAGTTGGACATTTCACTCGTACAAAACCCGTGTAATTCCCTCGTTATAGTTAGTTCAGCTAACTATAACTCGCGCCCGCGCAATGCACTGCTGATGACGCCACATATTACATCACTCATGACATGGTCAGTGACATCACTGATGACATCACTGATGACATCTCAAATGACATCACTGATGACATCATCCACGTGATAATCTGATGCAGCTCCTCACACCCTAATATAACCTTTGATACACCCAATCTAAATTACAGACTGCCATTCGCAAAACTATAGACACTCCAACACCAATAACTACATACCCACTCACTGATTCTTAGGTCTCACACACACACATCCACTCACTCACCCGTACAGTCACTCATACTTATGGTCACTCAGTACAGGACTATCATATGCACTCTTACTCCTATATAGACACTCAAACACCGCAACTCATCCATAGAGGTACTCACACACCTAGTCAGTCATGCAAATAATTAAACACACTGCCATTTACTCACCTATACAGTTATACACACACCAGCTCACTTAATCATACAAATACTAGCACATTGTTATGCTCTTATACAATCACTGATACAAGCACACACTCATCCATACAGCCACTATCACAATCACTCACTCTCGCTTATAGCTATTTATATACTCCAACACACATATATATTGGCTTTCACATATGTAGTTACTCACACATGTACCACTGGGACATACATTCACTCACTAACACACTCTTACACACACTTACCCACCCATACAGTCTATCACAGATGCACTCTTGAAACCATCCACCCAGTGAATCACCCACTCACACATCTATGCACAGAGTCGCACACACCCCACCCACACAAACACTCAGGCACCCATATAGATACTCAGACAACCAATCAATAACTCATATAGACACTCATGTAGCTATTCACAAACCCATGCAGCCACTTACACAGCAACAGACAGACGGATACAGAAATTCACCCAGTTTAGTCACTAACCCATGCATTCAGTAAGATATGTTAAATCACTCACTTATAGAGTCAGTCACGCACCTACTAAATCATCCATACAGACACTTACACACCCACTCATTCTTCAATACGTCTTTTCCTATATATATTAAAAATATTTAAACTTTACAGAAACACACAGGGGCCGATTCCGATCTCGGTCGGAGGCGCACCCAATACCATTCGGTCGGGAAAAAAGCCATGCGAAAGCCAGTTTCCCGACCGATCCGTACAGCACACCGAACGAGCAAGTACGATGCGCACAACAGCAAAAATCCCGGCCGAGCCGTACTCACCCAAACCAGGTCCTGTTCTCCGACCGAGGCGAATCCGGAAACGCCGAATCGAGTCGCACGGAAGGGAAAATGCAGCCCCGTCCGGCCGGACAAGTACGATGCGCTTTCCGTACGCGCCGAACCCGTCGCTACGCACGGCACGTCAAAGCATCCGGGAGAGGCGCACATAAGCTCCGAATCGCGCCACAACACGATCCACGGCTACGAGACGAACACAGCACAGACGAGGACGACGCGAAGCGACGAGGACGAAGCGAAGCGACGAGGACGAAGCCAAGCGACGAGGACGACGCGAAGCAACGAGAAGGACGAACGACACGAACCAACCATGAATCCCTTCGTCCCGATCATACCAATATTCTACATCTACTACCGGAACAGGCACGGACGCGTACGGCGCAGAAGGTAAGTCAGACACCAACCACAAAACACATACAACACGTACACGACACATCACACACATACACTGGGAATCTGAATATACTTGCAACAGCAGCACCATAGGGGCGGGATGCCCATCACCAATGCCACATATGCACACAGGGGCCTGAATGCGCGCCACCACCCCAACCCAGGGGGGGCTGGATGCCAACCACCCTCAACCAGGGGGGGCAGGATGCCTACCACTACTACCACCCTCACCCAGGGGGGGCAGGATGCCTACCACTACTACCACCCTTAGCCAGGGTGGCAGGATGCCTACCACTACTACCACCCTTAGCCAGGGGGGCAGGATGCCTACCACTACTACCACCCTTAGCCAGGGGGCAGGATGCCCACCACTACTACCACCCTTAGCCAGGGGGGCTGGATGCCTACCACTACTACCACCCTTAGCCAGGGGGCAGGATGCCCACCACTACTACCACCCTCACCCAGGGGGGCTGGATGCCTACCACTACTACCACCCTTAGCCAGGGTGGCAGGATGCCTACCACTACTACCACCCTTAGCCAGGGGGGCAGGATGCCTACCACTACTACCACCCTTAGCCAGGGGGGCTGGATGCCTACCACTACTACCACCCTTAGCCAGGGGGGCAGGATGCCCACCACTACTACCACCCTCACCCAGGGGGGCTGGATGCCTACCACTACTACCACCCTCTAGCCAGGGTGGCAGGATGCCTACCACTACTACCACCCTCACCCAGGGGTGGCAGGATGCCTACCACTACTACCACCCTTAGCCAGGGGGGCTGGATGCCTACCACTACTACCACCCTTAGCCAGGGGGCAGGATGCCCACCACTACTACCACCCTCACCCAGGGGGGCTGGATGCCTACCACTACTACCACCCTTAGCCAGGGGGGCAGGATGCCTACCACTACTACCACCCTCACCCAGGGGGGCAGGATGCCCACCACTACTACCACCCTTAGCCAGGGTGGCAGGATGCCTACCACTACTACCACCCTTAGCCAGGGGGCAGGATGCCTACCACTACTACCACCCTTAGCCAGGGGGGCAGGATGCCTACCACTACTACCACCCCAACCCAGGGGGGCTGGATGCCTACCACTACTACCACCCTTAGCCAGGGGGGCAGGATGCCCACCACTACTACCACCCTCACCCACGGGGGGCAGGATGCCTACCACTACTACCACCCTTAGCCAGGGTGGCAGGATGCCTACCACTACTACCACCCTTAGCCAGGGGGCAGGATGCCTACCACTACTACCACCCCAACCCAGGGGGCAGGATGCCTACCACTACTACCACCCTTAGCCAGGGGGCAGGATGCCCACCACTACTACCACCCTTAGCCAGGGGGGCTGGATGCCTACCACTACTACCACCCTTAGCCAGGGGGCAGGATGCCCACCACTACTACCACCCTCACCCAGGGGGGCTGGATGCCTACCACTACTACCACCCTCACCCAGGGGGGCAGGATGCCTACCACTACTACCACCCTCACCCAGGGGGGCAGGATGCCTACCACTACTACCACCCTTAGCCAGGGGGGCTGGATGCCTACCACTACTACCACCCTCACCCAGGGGGGCAGGATGCCTACCACTACTACCACCCTTAGCCAGGGGGGCTGGATGCCTACCACTACTACCACCCCAACCCAGGGGGCTGGATGCCTACCACTACTACCACCCTTAGCCAGGGGGGCAGGATGCCCACCACTACTACCACCCTCACCCACGGGGGGCAGGATGCCTACCACTACTACCACCCTTAGCCAGGGTGGCAGGATGCCTACCACTACTACCACCCTTAGCCAGGGGGGCAGGATGCCTACCACTACTACCACCCCAACCCAGGGGGGCTGGATGCCTACCACTACTACCACCCTTAGCCAGGGGGGCTGGATGCCTACCACTACTACCACCCTTAGCCAGGGGGCAGGATGCCTACCACTACTACCACCCCAACCCAGGGGGGCTGGATGCCTACCACTACTACCACCCTTAGCCAGGGGGGCTGGATGCCTACCACTACTACCACCCTTAGCCAGGGGGGCTGGATGCCTACCACTACTACCACCCCCACTCATAGGATGGACAATGCATGACACAACAAGCACACCACAACCTAGGGAATGCAAGATTAAGACATCCCCCCACCACCATGACAAGCGTGTGTAGGCTGTGTCAAATGCCTACAACACCGAACATGACTTTCAACATACAATGTGACCCCCTAGCACATGTGCCACACATATATGTGTGTGGCACCCACAATGCAAGCAGCCCATGACCATTGTGGCAATGGGGCCTAAACCCCCATCATCACAGTGACCAAAAGGTAAGTGTGGGGTCCATAGCTGAAGCACATTTTGACCATTGTGGCAATGGGGTCTAAACCCCCATCATCACAGTGACCAAAAGGCAAGTGTGGGGTCCATAGCTGAAGCACATTTTGACCATTGTGGCAATGGGGTCTACACCCTCATCATCACAGTGACCAAAAGGTAATTGTTGACAAAGAAAGAGCTGCAACTGCCAAACTGCATGGATCATTCCTGCTCACAGAACCAAAAACTCATCTGTGGCAAAGTAGTGTATGTGTCCCATTGCAACATAAATTGGGGGAGCCAAATACTGCAGTGCAAATGAAACATTCCTTTGGCCATGTGCAGACAAACAACACCCATGGGGGCTGAGACCGTCAACAGTCATCAATGACACAATGACAGAAGTGACCATCAGAATGCAGAACCACATATTTGCACCAATGGGCACACAAATGCAGATACCCTGTGGAGACAGCAGATGTGAGGTGAACAGATACCATACCATGGCAGCAATGGGACACACAAACCATGATCACTGTGCTGACCGATGACCTAGGAGTCCCAGGGACAGCAGGGGAAACACACCAAACAACATACAGCCAATGGCACACCCAAGATATGCCAATGCAGTGGTGCAGATGCACAAACACAAACAGGCAGACCAACACTGTCATCATACACAGCAGGTGAGGGGTGGGGGTGCCAGTGTCCCCAGGCAACCACACAACACATGAGGAGAGCTGAATACCAATCATACAGATGTGCATACACTGCCACACTAAGGTAACTCATGGATCCAAATCCCCTATGTGGGCAAGCAGGCATTGTCAGGTGAGAGGGAGCACAAAACACACATGTCACACAGGCACGTAGGAACAACAACTGACACAGCAAGTCACAGACACACCACAGCACCACCCCCAGGGCCCCCACAATGTGGTGACCCTGGGCTGAATAAAAATACCACTGTGATGACAAAGCTAAATGTCGTTCACACTATGAACCACAGTCAGGTGTCCTGAGCAACAAACTACCATCACACCTACACAAGCACAAATCAATCAGCATGGCCAGTAAGCCAAGGCCAACATGGAGGCAGGGGCCTAGCCGGGCAACAACTCTCATCTGCACACACTCAACACCACACCCCTCGACCTCCAACAATGTGCAGCAGTGAAGTACACATGCACTGGTGACATTGCACATGCACCCATGACTATTCCAGGGTGGTGGGTGGGAACCAAGGTGTAGAAACACATCACACATGGACACTCAACAAGACTCCTGAATGTCTGACACACTGCACACTACGCTGTACATGGACATGACGGCAATACCACACCGACCAATGGGATCCCAGCCACAGTCACACACCAATGAAGAAGCCAAGGTCACCCACAAAGAACACACATAGACAACTTCCAACATTGCAGCTCTGACCCTGAGGAGTGGCAGCAGTCACACACACAACATGTCACAATCACTGAAAGATAACACAAACTGGAAATCACATGACAGGGGCAAACAACAAGTGCCAAGGGGAAACCTGACTGTGACCCATCTGCGTCTGCACACAAACTCAGCCCTGACAGCAAACACACCTATGGGTGACACCCTGATGACCAGTAATGTGCCATGCACCCACATCACAGAGAACACAGGGAGAAGACTTTGGGGGAACATAGCTCAAGTCAGCAAGCATCACAAACAGGTACAACACTAGGGATCACAGCATGCGCAGATGAATGGAAGTGAACACACAGACATGCACATACAACACACACCTTGGGTGCAGGCAATGTCACACGTGTACACACTGCCATGAGGGGACTCCACTCCTGTGTGAGGAAAGCTGTGCCATATGTTGCCTCAGTAGGGCCCCATCATGTCAGCTGAGCACTTGGTCACACAATCAACAATTAGCACCAAATGAGGGCTCCCATCACATCAGCCTGGTCATGGATGTGCCAACGGAATCATCAGCACAGATCCAACACACTTGTATAGCAATGTTGCACTGACTACACGGATGAGTCCCTCCCCATTGATGCCCAAACCTGCATGTCCACTGGAGATGGCAACACGGTCAGGGAAGTAGACAAATGCAACGATGGCAGGCACAACAGATGTGCAGGGGTGGAAGCCACAGATATGAAATTGCCAATGTAAGTAGGAAACCCATTGCCAAATACTGAACACATGACACCCTCAGATGCTGCTATTGATGACATGGATACACCACATGATAGGACACATTCCCCCTGGACCACATGGGTTCCTGCACAGTAACACTTCATAATCATGAGACCAGATATCACCATCACTGCAGCAAGGGCATGGTTAGCTGCACCAACAACATGTACATCTGAAGCATGAGCACTAGAGAAAAGAAAGTTGCTTTATTCAGCATATGTGTTGAGGCCAAACGAAGTCCTGAAAAAAGAGCAAAGGCCAATGGCCAGTCCATTGTCAAAGTTCAAACAGGGTGACACTGGCAGATGTCACCCTACGCATGCCTGCACAATACCAGGGACAATCCACTAGGAGGGGCAACCGGGGGGCAGGCCAGGCACCGCAGGGACAGGATCAGGGCTCACCAGGGGGAGTCAGGGAAGGGGTGGTGGGTGCAGGAGAGCCACTGACAACTGCAGTGGAGGTGTCTGACATGGTGTGTGCCGGCACAACTGGGGGGCATGACACAGATGTCGTGGGTGCCGGCACAACTGCAGTGGACCCTGCAGATGGGGTGGACAGGTCCGCCACTGCAGTGCCCAAGTCAGACAGGGCGGTAGTGGACTCCACTGCAGTGCCTACCTCCAGGGGAGGAGAATGGGGAACAGGCAAGGTGGGTTGGACAGAGGGGGGGACACCCTCACCACATCAGTGGCACAGACAAGCGCAGCGGGGGGTGTGGTGCTGGGAGAGCAAGTGGCAGGGGGAGAAGGCCGGAGCATCTTGGGGATGGTATATCTGTGGGTGGGGGAACCTGGGGCAGGGTGTGGTGGGGGCACCTGTGCAGTGGGGGCCTGAGGGATGGAGGACGGAGACCTTGTGCCTGAGCTGCAGGGTGGTGGCGGGGTCTTGCTCTTAGCACTCCGGGGGACTTGCGGGTGGGGGCCTCAGTCCGTCTGCGCCTGGGGGAGGGTGTCCGGGGGCGAGGGGCACTCTGCTCCGTGTGGGTGGGCTTCCTCTTCCCCCGGGATGCTGGAGCAGCTTCATCGGTGGGGAAGAGGCCGAGGTCACAGAGGAAGAGCTGCTGTGACTTTGGGGTTGCAGGTGAGGCAAGGGAGGGTGCTTTGGAGGGAGAGGGAACTGAGGACTGCGCAGTGCATGTGGATGCGTGTGTGTGTTCCAGGGCCCCATCCCCTGTGAGTCTGGCTTCAGTCCCCTGAATGTGCGTGCGTGTGCGTTTTGTCATTGGCGTGTGTGTCAGTGTGCTGGATGTGTGTGTGCTGGTGTGTGCCTGTGCCAGTGTGTGTGTGCCTGGGATGGGTAAGGTGCTGGGGAGTGTGGATGGAGCAGAGGCAGGAGGGGTGAGGGACCGTTTGAGGAGGGACACTGCTGCCGTCAGGGAGGAGTCCATGGACCTATTGCCCCTCTGTAGGTCAGACATGCCCGATGAGATGCCCTCCATGAACGACACCAGCTGAGTCAACAGCGCGGTGTGCGCATGGAGGACACTCAGCATGGCTGTCTGCCCTACATGGAGCTGGCGAAGGAGGTACACAGACTCCTCACTCAGGGCAGCAGGGGACACAGGGGCAGGGGGTGCGGTGCCTGGCCCAAAGGAGACACGCTCCCGGACATGGGAGCCTCCACGGACCTGGGGAATGGGAGCCGATGGGAGGGCGGTGGTGGTGCTGGTGGTGGCGGGGACAGCAACACTAGCTGGGGTGTGGTGGCTGCTGACACCCGCCTCCACAAGGGAGTCATCCTCCGAGTTGCTCTGGTCCTCAGCTGAGGTGGATGCTGCTGAGGACTCCTCGGTGTGGCTCCCCTCGCCCTCCGTGCCACTGGGTCCCTCCGACCACTCCTCGGCTGCTGACCCAGTCTGGCTCTCTGGCTCCTCCTGGTCCGTGGAGCTGTCCCCTTCCGTGGCCGTGGATGTATCTGCAAACAATGGGGAAACAGACAGACATCAGTCACCTGCACCAAACGCACACACCACTGTGAGCACAGCACATTACAGAGCAAGCCCTGGCATCATTAGTTGTACATTGCTAAAAGTGCCCTAATTGAACAGGAGAAGTCAATTGTCAGTCTGATGCCAAGCATGGCACTCACATCCCACATGGCCTTGCACCCATCTGTCTGGTGTCTGTTGGATTGCAACACCCCAGTGTTGACACATGCACCAAGTACACAGTAGTTGGACAGTGCAGAGGACACGGTGTGGACACATCACAGCTCTTGCCACTGAGTCAGTACAGGTTCACGGATGTAAGGGATGCCCAGAGTCAAATAGGAAATGCATGTGATGCATTCCAGCGACAGACACCATGATGCACCCATGTCCTGATAGCCAGCGCCACTATGGTGTGCATGTAGCACATGTCACTCCCCTGCAGGATCACCAATCAGTAGACACATGCCATGGCGGAGGCATGACTGCAAAGTCATACATCACTGTCTCAGTGATGTATGACTTTGCAGCCAGACAACAACACTCTGCACTGTGTCACAATAGTAGGTCATGGGGAATGCAAGTCCTGGAGCTGCACAAGTGCACATGTACATCCCCCCCACAACACATCCTCTTAACCCTCATCTGTCCAGGTCATACCTATTGGACATATGGGAGACCTGTGACACTACCCTCTGAACCTGAGCCCTCACACTCTGCTGTGCATGGGGAACAGCTGCCTGAACTTCACATTTACATGCCCCAGTCTGCATGGGCAGCTGATCAGACACCTATGTGTCACACAAGTATCGTCTCCTATGGTCACATCTCCAGTGGCATGCTGAGCCCCTACCAAGAAACTCCACAGCAGTCCTGGCGACTAATCCACAGCACACTGACACAGAGGCAGACACCTGAGGGGTCAAATCACTGTGCACAATGTGTCCTCTGATACACGGGAGTGGGAGTACAGAGTGTATTGTATGGCCTGGAGTAGGCATGACTGTCCAGCCCCACATGAATGAGGGATGAGCCCTGGACTGTAGGCAGCTGGCTAAGTATGTGTGACACACGTCATATACATACTCCTGGGGCCCAAACATTGTTCCCACCCGCAGCATGGGTGTGTGCCAGGTACCCCAGCCACATGTGGTGGATCAGCTCAGCAATTGGACCACAGATCAAAGTAACACGCTGAATACATGTCAGAATACAGGCATTGTGTAAGCAATGGACCCACCCATGATGCCCACCACAGAGTCAGGGAAACAGATGCTGTCTCCCACCTTGAGTCAAGCAAACTGCAAGGACACAGTCCTAAGTGACAGAATTCCCTGCATGTAAGGGCCACACCTGGGTATCAGATGAGGAGTGGGCAGTGCACAATAGAGGGACATGGCTCCTGGACAACATGACTGCTGTACTGTGGCAGTTCAACCTGGCCCGAGGAGGGCACATAACATGTTAGACAGAGTACACAGTGCAGTCTTTGACTCACCCCCTCCTTGCTGCTCTCTGGCCTTCAGCTGCCCATCCAGGTCTGGAAAGACCACCGCCAGGATCCTGAGCATGTGGGGGGTCAGGGTCCGTGTTCCGCCCTCCTGCGAGGAGGCGACAGCTTCAGCTGGACCCGTGCAATCCTCCGGGTCCAGCCCCGAAGGTCCTGCCACCTCTTTTGGCAGTTGCGGATCCGGCGCTTGTAGACCCCCACGGACCGGACAGCCCGGACGATGTCCTTCCATATCTCATGCTTCCGATGGGCAGAAGCCTGTCAGGATGACAAAGTGATAAGGCCATTATTACACATGCAACATATCCGTGCATGACACAGTTGCATATACATGTCGCAATCACAGGGGCACATGGTGTACCCAGGCAGTGCACGGCTGCCCATGGACAGTTTTCCAGAAGTCACTACATGGTATCATAGCATGGGGAGTAAAACCCTGTTCAGAAGCACTGTCACTGCACCATACCTGTCCAGTGCAAGTCACTACACACTATGGGGGGTGACAACTACTCAGTGAGCCTGCTAGCCAGTGGTGTGCTGACTCTCAGCCTTGCTAGTCAGACAAAATGCACATTCAGAAAGGCAGTGCACAGAACACTCACCTGCTCCCCTGGTGTCCCATACAGCTTGCTGTACTGTGGAAGTAGGCTGTCCAGCAGGGCCTGGTTCTCTTCAAGGCTGAAGGCTGGGGCTCTCTCCACAGTACGTGCCATTGCAGGGTCCAGAGGGGCAGAGACAGCAGCAGTGCAGTGGCAGATGTCGTCCTGGAGCATGTAGTGCAGGCAAGTGGGCTCTCAGGGGAACATGCAGCAATATATATGTGCTGGAGAGGCAGATACTGTCCCTTGTGTCCAAAGTGATAGGTCCAAGTCGTTTGCATCTTCTGAATCTGGCCAATCCATGGAATAGCAGCACCAAAACACGCCCACAGCATCCTTCAAAATTTCAACTTCATGACATACATGATTTTGCAACATTGTTGTGGGTGACCAACTGATTTTCCAGCAACCGACTCGTTCGAATATTCGAAAACGCGTCCGTTGCCAGGCAAGCCCATTGTCAATGGGTGCGCACCGATCGGTCCATTGAGGTACAACGCGCACAGGGGTACAACGCGTACCCGCACACATTGAATGCAATGGGCCGGCCGGAGGCACCGATCGGTCCATTGCAGTACAACGCGCACAGGGGTACAACGCGTACCCGCACACATTGAATGCAATGGGCCGGCCGGAGGCACCGATCGGTCCATTGCAGTACAACGCGCACAGGGGTACAACGCGTACCCGCACACATTGAATGCAATGGGCCGGCCGGAGGCACCGATCGGTCCATTGCAGTACAACGCGCACAGGGGTACAACGCGTACCCGCACACATTGAAAGCAATGGGCCGGCCGGAGGCACCGATCGGTCCATTGCAGTACAACGCGCACAGGGGTACAACGCGTACCCGCACACATTGAAAGCAATGGGCCGGCCGGAGGCACCGATCGGTCCATTGCTGTTCAACGCATCACTGTACATGTGACTGGCATATGTCAGCATGCCTGTCTCAGATGGACATATGCCAGCCACAGATAGCTCCCAGGGAGTGAGGGGCACACCTACATCACGACAGCCTGTCCAAACCTTATCATAAGGCATGTAAGGCTGCATTTCCTATTGTGTGTATGTTGGTGTACATGTTGTCCTGTGGGTGTCACCTGTGGGCAGCCACCCCCAGGCTGTGCACGTGTTAATGGGGACAGGATCCTGGGTGTTACGTGTACGTGACCACTGTGATGTGCAACTGTTCATATCTGTGCATGTGCCATGGTCACATTTCACAGTGGTGTTTGTGTATGTCATGTCACATACCCCGTGAGTCCCATGTGGGACGGTATGTTTGAGCCAGGGTGTCCCAGTGGCACAATAGTGATGGCCCTCCACAGTCTTTGTGCATGTAGTGTTTACAATGTCTCTGATTTCATGTGCACAATGGGAGACAGTCTCCACATCCACGTTGTGTGTGCATGGACTCTGATGTTGTGCGTGTGTGTCACAGACGTCCATGGCTCTCCTGCCATGGCAAGTGTGGCCACTACCTGTGGGGGTCATGTTTGTTTTGTTGTGGTGTACACATGATACTCCAGGTGATGCCAGTGTCCATGTGGCATTACAGGGTCCCTGGGAATGTGCCTGTCGTTGAGCTGTGGTGCCTGGGGCACATCTGTCCTCACATGTCACTGGGGGGGTGACTGTGACACAGCATCATGATATCCAATGGGCCAACCTGGGACAAATTGATGCCACCTGTAGGACCGTGTTGACAGATGTTGGCCATGTATGTACCATACATGTCGTTCCGGTACTGCACACTTCATGTAGTTGTGCCTCATGATGATGTATGTTGGGATCTTGAGTGTGTTCAATGCCGCATATGTGGGGTGACTGACGATCTTGCTTACTTCTCCTCTGCACTGCAGGGCTCCTGCTGTCCATCGGCCATTCCCAGACCTGGCAACGATGGTGGAACGGGACAGCATCCGACGGTACCGCTTCACCAGGCAGCTGATTGAGGATTTGGCAGTGCAGTTGTCCCCACATTTGCAGCCTGGCCGGCCGTATCCTACAGCGCTGACCCCCAAGGTGAAGGTGATGGCAGCCCTACACTTCTTTGCCACCGGTACCTTCCAACATACTGTGGCGTCTGCTGGTGGGATGTCACAGACCATGTTCAGCCGTGTGCTCCGCGATTTCTTGGCGGCAATGTTGCTCTTCCTGAACCGGTACATCTATTTCCCTAGACTGCGACGACTCACTGACGTGAAGAGTGACTTTTATGCCCTGGGGAGGATGCCGCATGTCATTGGCTCCATTGATGGGACACATGTGGCTTTGGTACCACCACAGGCCCAGGAGCAGGCCTACAGGAACCGCAAGCACTACCACTCGGTCAATGCACTGGTGGTGTGTCTTGCAGACATGACCATCACACACGTGTGTGCCCGTTTCCCTGGTTCAGCACACGATGCCTTTGTGATGAGGAGTAGTCGCATCCCCAGGTTGATGGCACAGATGCAGAACCAGCGTGCCTGGCTTGTCGGTGTGTACTGACTTTGTGCCATTGTGTGTGATCTGATCTGTAGTATTCCGCCCACTTTTCCAAGTCAGCTGATGTGCACTTGTCTGTCCGTAGGTGACTCGGGATACCCCAACATGCCGTGGTTGCTGACACCCCTCAGGAACCCTGTGACACCTGCCCAGATGCGCTACAATGAGGCACATGGTCGGACCAGGAGAGTGATTGAGCGGACCTTTGGTCTCCTGAAGAGCCGCTTCCGCTGCCTGGACAAGACCGGAGGGTCCCTCCCATATGCCCCTGCGAAAGTGTGCAAGATTATCATCGTCTGCTGCATGCTCCACAACCTGGCAGTGCGGAAGGAGTTGCCTCTCATCCAGGATGACGATGACCAACATCCGCCACCTGTGGAGGATCCTGGCCTGGACCACGATGCCAGTGACGATGATGATGATGATGGTGATGGTGATGTCCGCACACAGCTCATCACCAACTTCTTTAGCTGAATGTGAGTATCCTGAGGTGTCATGTCAATGATGTGAGTTGGCATGATGTGTGGGTGGTGCTCTGGTGCTGTTGGAGTGTGTCCATGGGCTACTTGACTGGATGTGTGTTGCGATGTGTGGTGACAGGTGGGCTGTACTCCCCAACAGTGTTGACATGCTAACTTGGTTCTGGGTGGGTATCTTGTAACATGTATTGTGCATGAGTTTTGCTGTTCTGTCCTGTACTCCATTGCTTTTGACTGTGTGTCATTTCTGTCCTTCACAGGGTACTTTCAGATTCGTTTGGTCAACTGTGTCCACCGACAACGTGATTGCACATCCAGGCTGGTAGCTGTTGTGTCCCTACAGGTGATGTGCGCCACACCCATGGACTTCCTTCTGTCTACAGTTGTTGACTGTGTGCCCGCTACCAGGTGGGGTTACCTTGCATCTGTAGTGGTTACGGCATGTTGCTACTGTGTAATAAACCTGTGCTTCACTTAGTGATGTGCGTTGTCTGTGGTCACACATTTGACTGCCATTTGCTTACTGCACCTGTGGGCTACTTGACTACAACTGGGAATGGGTGTGGTGTCTGTGCATTGCACCGTCTTCCCTGGCAACATCAGTGTAGGCAATGAGTCAGATGGCCTAGGTGTGTATGTGTTGTGTAGCCCTGGTGGTGTGTCTCCCTCATATGTGTCACGTTGCCTGTACTCACATGCCTGTGTTGTCCTTGCTGTTGCAGTTCGCATACACAGTGTAATTTTGTTGTTCATCATCCCCATAACAGTACCCACGTTGGAATCACGACAGAGGCAAGTATGGTGTATTATTGTGTTTATTGTGATACATCTGTGATAATAGTGCATAGGATGGATTGTGCTGTACATGAATCTTGCAATCCCAAGTTCCTAGATGAATAGAAAGTCCAGGTAGACAGGATCCCCAGTATCGGGGCCACAGTTGTCTGACACATTGTTCCAACTTGTACTCCCCATGCAATGTGTGGGAGTAGTGTTGCCATCAACAGGGTGAACAGTCTGTGCACAAAGGCGAAAATCCAGAACAGGTTCAGGCTTCCTGGGAGTTGCGCTTGGCCATCAGCCTCTCACTTTCCCCTCCTCGGACGACCCCTCTTCTTGGGGGGGGCCCTCAAGTGCAGGCTGCTGCGGTGCAGGGGACTCTCCGCCAGAGTCCTCCTCCCTCCCTGTGGCAGTTGCAGTTTGTTCGGTACCAGATGTTGTTGGCACACAGGGAGGTGTGGACTGGTTGCTGTTCATCTGGCGGAGGCATTGTAAAATGTCCCTGTGCACCGCCGTCATCTCATGTAGTACATCCCACTTGGACTCCACGCGGGTCATGTGGGAGTCCACACGTGACATGTGGGAGTCCACACGTGACATGTGTGACTCCACATGGGACATGTGGGAGTCCAAGCGGGCATGATGGGCAGCCTGCTGCTGTTTGATGTCTCTGAGGAGCCCCACTACCTGGCTGAGCTCTCCGGTGCTGGACTGGTACGCATCAGCTATGCGTACCAGTTGTGGGTCTTCATGCACACCAGCAACGTCTGCAAGCAGCGACCTCTGTCTCCCACCCCTCCCACCACCCCTGCTGACATGTGCAGTGTGTGCAGTTGCACGCACAGATAACCCTGGTCCACCTTGGGGGTTGGTGGTGGTGGTGGTGTCCATGGCCCCAGGTTGGTCCAGGGTCACTGCGCTGGTGTTGTTCCTTATTCTGTCCATGTCGGCAGGGATGGTATTCGTGGTGACAGTCGTTGGAGGGGTGGGTGCAGGGGGTGCAGCTGGTGGACCTGCTGGTGCTGCAGCTGGTGGTCCTGCTGGTGCAGCATGTTGACTTGCACCGGATGTGCCAGGTTGTTCTTCATCGTCCGAGGAGGACAGAGGCTGTACGACGCCAGTGAGCTCGGCATCCTCTTGAGCCTGGGACTGGGACTCCTCAGCGTCTGCTGCTGTGTCCCTATCATCACCTGTTTTTGGGAGACACAAACAATGTATGTCATGTTTCTGCAGGCATCAGTGGTTGACACACCTGACAGTTGTGACTGTGCCTCGGGGTGCGGGCCTGTACATTGTATTGTCCTAAGTCGTCACAGTCAGGGGTTGATATTGGTGTGGCACATTGTCCTGCATTATTTGGGCATTTCTATGTATTCTCTGGGGTGTGAACATGGTCTGCATTGATTGTGTTTGGTTGACAGCCAGACCTCCTTCCCACCCACCCACCCACCCAGTCAGTTATCCCACCATGGAACGTGCTTGCATTGCAGGGAGTGTAAGTTGTCTCTCAGGATGTCAGTCAGAGGTGTCCTGCTGTTTGTTGGTGCACAGTTGGCAGCAGGGCCTTGTGCTCCCCGCAGCAGTAGCCAGTGTCAGCCATCTTGTGAGTCCTTCTCCACTCCCTGTGATGTGAGCATGGTTCAGGGTGGTGTTGATGGGCCAGTTGTGAGGCTGAGCAATGTCTGTGACTACGACTCCCATCATGCTATTGCCTCCACCCCCTTCCCAGCATGCCCATGCTTCCTTCCTTTTGACTCTGCTTCCCTGTGGGGTGGGCTGGCTGTGCTGACAGGATGGCTGGGAGTGTTGTCCTGGCAGTTGTTTGGCTAAGAGTCCCAAGAGTGTCCCTGTGCTTCACACAACATAACCCAGGGTGGTGGTGCTTTGTGGGATCTTGTGTTAGGATGGAGGGCATTGCATTCTACCAGGTGGGTACTGTGGAGTTTGTGTTGGGGGGGGTGTGAGGGGAGGTGCTGGTGACTATGGTCAGTGCTGCAAGTCCCCCTTCCCACCCAGCCAGCCGGATATCCCACCATGGAACGTGCTTGCATTGCAGGGAGTGTAAGTTGTCTCTCAGGATGTCAGTCAGTGGTGTCCTGCTGTTTGTTGGTGCACAGTTGGCAGCAGGGCCTTGTGCTCCCCACAGCAGTAGCCAGTGTCAGCCATCTTGTGAGTCCTTCTCCACTCCCTGTGATGTGAGCATGGTTCAGGGTGGTGTTGATGGGCCAGTTGTGAGGCTGAGCAATGTCTGTGACTACGACTCCCATCATGCTATTGCCTCCACCCCCTTCCCAGCATGCCCATGCTTCCTTCCTTTTGACTCTGCTTCCCTGTGGGGTGGGCTGGCTGTGCTGACAGGATGGCTGGGAGTGTTGTCCTGGCAGTTGTTTGGCTAAGAGTCCCAAGAGTGTCCCTGTGCTTCACACAACATAACCCAGGGTGGTGGTGCTTTGTGGGATCTTGTGTTAGGATGGAGGGCATTGCATTCTACCAGGTGGGTACTGTGGAGTTTGTGTTGGGGGGGGTGTGAGGGGAGGTGCTGGTGACTATGGTCAGTGCTGCAAGTCCCCCTTCCCACCCAGCCAGCCGGATATCCCACCATGGAACGTGCTTGCATTGCAGGGAGTGGAAGTTGTCTCTCAGGATGTCAGTCAGTGGTGTCCTGCTGTTGGTTGATGTGCAGTTCCCAGCATGCCCTTGTGCTCCCCACGACACAGCAACAGTGTCAGACATCTTTGATGGGCCTTTCTACTCTCTGTGGGATGTGCATGCGTGAGTGTGAGCTTGCTGGGCCATGTGGTGGGGGATGTAGAGCTGTGACTACGACTCCCATCATGCTATTGCCTCCACCCCCCTTCCCAGCATGCCCATGCTTCCTTCCTTTTGACTCTGCTTCCCTGTGGGGTGGGCTGGCTGTGCTGACAGGATGGCTGGGAGTGTTGTCCTGGCAGTTGTTTGGCTAAGAGTCCCAAGAGTGTCCCTGTGCTTCACACAACATAACCCAGGGTGGTGGTGCTTTGTGGGATCTTGTGTTAGGATGGAGGGCATTGCATTCTACCAGGTGGGTACTGTGGAGTTTGTGTTGGGGGGGGGTGAGGGGAGGTGCTGGTGACTATGGTCAGTGCTGCAAGTCCCCCTTCCCACCCAGCCAGCCGGATATCCCACCATGGAACGTGCTTGCATTGCAGGGAGTGTAAGTTGTCTCTCAGGATGTCAGTCAGTGGTGTCCTGCTGTTTGTTGGTGCACAGTTGGCAGCAGGGCCTTGTGCTCCCCACAGCAGTAGCCAGTGTCAGCCATCTTGTGAGTCCTTCTCCACTCCCTGTGATGTGAGCATGGTTCAGGGTGGTGTTGATGGGACAGTTGTGAGGCTGAGCAATGTCTGTGACTACGACTCCCATCATGCTATTGCCTCCACCCCCTTCCCAGCATGCCCATGCTTCCTTCCTTTTGACTCTGCTTCCCTGTGGGGTGGGCTGGCTGTGCTGACAGGATGGCTGGGAGTGTTGTCCTGGCAGTTGTTTGGCTAAGAGTCCCAAGAGTGTCCCTGTGCTTCACACAACATAACCCAGGGTGGTGGTGCTTTGTGGGATCTTGTGTTAGGATGGAGGGCATTGCATTCTACCAGGTGGGTACTGTGGAGTTTGTGTTGGGGGGGGGTGTGAGGGGAGGTGCTGGTGACTATGGTCAGTGCTGCAAGTCCCCCTTCCCACCCAGCCAGCCAGCCAGATATCCCACCATGGAACGTGCTTGCATTGCAGGGAGTGTAAGTTGTCTCTCAGGATGTCAGTCAGTGGTGTCCTGCTGTTTGTTGGTGCACAGTTGGCAGCAGAGCCTTGTGCTCCCCACAGCAGTAGCCAGTGTCAGCCATCTTGTGAGTCCTTCTCCACTCCCTGTGATGTGAGCATGGTTCAGGGTGGTGTTGATGGGACAGTTGTGGGGGGGGGGCAACATGTGTGAGTGCGACTCCCATGATGCTATTGGCTACACTGACTTGGCCAGCATACACAGAATTCCTTCCTTTGAGTGGTCTTCACTGTGTGTTGGTGTTGTTGTGGTGGCTACATGTGTGGATGTGTGTGTTAGTTCTATTTGTGCCACTGCCTAGCTGTAGTTGTGGTTGTGTTTGTACATGTGTTGGCACAGTTGGATGTGACTTTTTTGATGGCATGTGTTGTGTTTATCTGACTGACATACACATTTTGGGATGATTCTGTTCTAGTTGCTGTGTAATTGCTATGAGTGCATGGTTTGACTCTCCCCTTGACAGTGATGTGTGTGTTTTGTGGCAGTTTATTGTGTACATTTGTTGTGTACTCACCAGGCTCTGGGATGTCCTCTAGTCCATATACGCTCACTGGCGGAAGGATGGCCCGCACCTTCTCCTCCCAGGGCCTGAGGTATACTGGCTTGGCAGGAGGGCCACTGCCGGTGTATTGGCTCAGGTGGTAGTCTTTCTTGAGCAGCTCCCGGACCCTCCTGCGCACGTCATACCACCTGTTCTGGATGTCGGTCTTTGTGCGCCGACATGGTGATTGGGCGTTCACCCTGTTGATGATCCTCTCCCACATCTTGGTTTTCTGCGACATGGGGGTCTGTTGGACCAGAGTGCCAAACAGCTGTGGCTCCACCCTGAGGATCTCGTCTACCATGACTTCCAATTCACTATCTAGGAACTTGGGATTCTTCTTGGGGGGCATGGTGATGGGTGGTGATAGTGGGTGCTGTGTGTGTTGGTGTGCAGGTGAGGGTGTGTGGGTGTGTGTTGTGCTGGGTGTATGTGAGGTAGGTATTTGTTGGTGTGCTGCTGGTGTGTGGCTTGTGTGAGGGATGAGCTGTGGGTGTGTGGTTGCTTTCTCTTGGGTGCTGGCAGTGGAATGGCATTTGCAAAGGCTCATGGTAGTGATTTGTGTCCTTTATATAGGTGGAGTTGTTGGTGTGTCTTTGTTCTCTGTCCCCACCCCCCCAGTATTTATTGGCTTGGTAATTGCTTGTTTGGCCTTTTTTTGGTTGATTTTTCCTTTGTGCTGTTTGTGTATGTTGGAAACGTTCTTGTGACCGAGTCGGACCCTGCATTGGTCTCGTACGGTGTTTTCCGTTTCGTTCACGCTGTGTTTGTGCAGTTTTGTATGCTGCGTACGCGTCGGTCGCGGTGTATTGTGTTGCTTCGGCTCGGTTTTGTATGCGTGTCGGTCGTACGGCTTGTCCTCCGTCCGACTCGGTCGTGTTTTTCGCGCCTTGCATCGTACTTTGCAGGTTGGAGTTGGCGGGTACGATTCGGTCGGATTTGTTCCGGGTGCGTGTCGGTCGGTTGGATTCGCGTGTTTTTCCGGCCGGATTGCTATTTTCCGAGCGGGTCGGTCGGTCGGCTTGGTTTCCTGACGTGTCGGTCGGATTTATCGCGGCTTGCATCGTACTTGGCGTGTCGGGCGCCACTGGTACGTGTCGGTCGGTATTTTTTCCGGATCCGAGTCGGTCGGTGCTTTTTCCGGCCCGAATCG
>CAWUFW010026679.1:0-31745 GCA_963921515.1 Calotriton arnoldi
CCTGTCATTCATGACGCATCGTGTTTGGTCATTGCACTGGCATGCATCCATTGTAATGGAGCTGCTGTTCGATGAGTCCAAAGAGAAGGGGCGCCTTGACTTCGACACGGATGTACACGGGGCGTAAGGGAACAGGTGACACGGGCCGTCAATGATCAAATGTTCTTTGATATTTTAAAAGAAAAAGTACTAGGGCAGCTGCATGCAGTCAAGTCTCGTGCGCACACCCGCAATGGTAATTAAGACGTCATAGGTCAACCCAATTTTCCATGTGTAAGTGGGTATACATCATAAAAATATCTGAGTTCCACATGGGGCACATTCAAAAACTCTTTTAATAGGACATTGATGTGTACTGAGTATCAACAACAGCAATATATTGAATGAATGTATAGAAGGCTAGTTTGCAAGAATAGTGTCTATTTAATTAATTATGGACAGATATTGTTAATACACATAAGGTCAATTATCCACCAAGAACCATCAGTGAGCTTTCATGCGTAACAAACAATATGTCCAATTTAAAATCGGTGCATGCATTTATTAATTACCATTGCTACCACCATTATGCTTCAGTGCCATTTGTCCTAGATACTCCCACCGTCAACCTTCTGCCTCGTAAAGGTCTAGGGACCCCAGCCACCAAACTAGCAGGACTCACGCTCCCTAGTAGTGTCTTTCGAGCAGGAATTGCACAAGACAGTCATCCGCCCCAATCCACACATCACATTGCAAAGCACTCAGTGCAGCATCAGTACATGGGCGTGCACTCGCAAAGAGTCTGATGCTTTGCGTTTTTTAATTATATCTTGTTCTATTGTAAATATTAATACGTTTCCCCTGTTACACATTTTGGGTAAAAAAGTAAGTCCGTTTTTATATAGCGCAGCTACTCACCCTTACGGGTCTCAAGGCGCTGGGGGCCGTCGTGGAAATTAAGTGAGCTATTGCCCAGAGTCACATGGTGCTGAGCTGAGCTGCCACCGGAGCCGGGGATAGAACCGTGAACCCTGTGCTCCGAAGTCAGCTGCCCTGGCCGCTGCACCACACCTCTCCAGTGCGCCAAGCTCAGGTATAACCATGTCCTTGTATATATTTGTCACGTAACGTAGACCCAATTTTTCTTATGCTGCCCTTTAGTAGGTTGTCATTCTAAATAACGTCATGTATTTTATTTTCCAGGGTTGACTTCGAGTAGGATCAGATTGGAGTCTAGTGGGCTGTTTTACATTGTGCAGCTGCAAGACTTTGGTGAGGTAATACTGACTAAAGTGATTCTGTGGTAAGCAGAGATCCTTGAAGTCACTTAAATAATAACTGTATTTCTGTTCTTTGTAGATATATCAAGCTTTCAATATCTACATTGAACGCCACTGCCAGTTTGACAAAGGTAAGCTTGTGTTTTTAGATGAATTTTGTAGTTTTGAAACATTCAGTTGTGATTGTGTGCAATATTCTATCCTATAGAGCCCTACAGAGGCTTATCTCTCATCCCTTAATCTTTCCAAGAGAGGTTCCTGCCTCTACCTGCATGTTTATAGTGTACTACAGTCTTCCAAAATCTAGAACATGCTCACTCTGCTGCTGTAAGCTCTAGCCATACCCAGAGTGTTGGGGCTGAATAGATCCCACGCCCATACCCTCGTCCAGGTACTCAACCTCCTTTGTGTATTTGCTGTTTATTTGGGCAGGTGGCTGTCTTGGTTTTCTTCGGATTTTCTGCCCAGCCCTCTGGCATTGTCAGACACACAAATTGCTAGCATGTTTATTACTGGAGTAAAAGGGTTCGCTTTTGAAGTATGATTTCCGGTATATGCTATACTAAACTGCATTCTTGTGTACTTTACCCCACAACTCCAGTCTTTAGGCTTTCAGATCGGTTGCTACTTCTCAGATGAATTCGATACCAATGCTTGATCAAGTGAACATGTTCATGATGATGTAATTCATGGTTCATCCTGAGAAATGTTTTTAGATTGATAATATTACAAAATGATATTCTTTAAACAATGTTCAGTACAATATATACTGGATTATGCTTCAAATGCAAACACATATATATTTCTCTCTCTCCCTCTCTATATATATATATATATATATGCAAAAACAGAAGCAGAGAACTCTGGGTAGTTCTCAAGTTTAGGTGGAAAGCAGCTCCAGTTAGAGCACTCTCAACACCAGCGACACTCTATGCCTGAAAGGGTTTTGTTTTGTCATATATATATATATATATATATATATATATATATATATATATATATATATATATATATATATATATATATATATATATATATATATATATATATATATATTAAATTTCAATAATCAATATATTTTTTCCAAGAATTCAAAGCACCTGATGTGGTGCTGAAATAAATGCTCATGTTCATTAAGGAAAGTGCACAAAAGTCAACTTCAATTATTTAGAGGTACTTGTCAAAACAGCTCTAATTAACAATTGACAATGCTGTTCTTTATTTGGCATAGAGTGGAACACGAGGTGCATTATTATGATCGTCTGATTCTTAGAATGCAGCAGGTTCTCTACAATGCATGTTTATATCAGGTTAATTCATTTCCAGGCTTTTAAAATGCTTGGTTGCAATTTTTTGTGAGGGTGAAAATTTAAATACAAGAGCTGGACTCTTCCAATTCGCCATTTGCTGCAAAAGGGCTGTAAAAGAACTTACGTAGTTGTTCTTTTAAAAATGACACCAGTGAAAGGTTTCCTGTGCTGAGATCTCCCTCTTCCAAGCTTTTAGGAAAAGCAGAATGGTACAAAAATATCAATTTTCACCCAGTTTTTCATGTTTTCTAAGTTGTGGGCGGTTTTTAATGTTTTTATTATTTCTACCTAATTGCATAGTGAGGTCAAAACAGATGTGAAACTCATGTGTGAACTCACAAATTTCTGAAAAGTTAGCAACATTCTGAATTCAGCAAGGGGTCATTTGGTAGATTGGTCATGATTTTCCCAAAGAAACTAATCATTAAACTCAAGAACTAATGAAAGCAAGTAGGAAAAAATAGAAATAGATGCATCTGTTTTCATTTGTAAATTGTTTGCCCGATGGCTGAGCTGCAAAGTAATATACTGCCATGCCCATTTAGTGGGTTTTTGCACTACTTTGAATTAGGGGTTACCATAATATCGTGTTATCCAGAGGGCATTTTGCAATATGAATTCTTTCTCAAAATTGAAGGGAAATTTAGTTGATAATAACAAGTGTTGTCGTAGTTTGTGTTCCTACACTTCTTTCAATAAAACACCTGCTAGTCCATTTGTGTGGTGTGGCCTTTCCTCCACAACAGGAAAGGCCCCAAAAGTCAATGTGGAAATATCAAGAATTTTCCTTTGAAATTCACTAATGCTGGGGATGTGGATTGCTGCTGTATTTGAGCCTAGGATCAGCCAACACACAAGGAAACCTACCAACCCCAGACATTTCTGAAAAGTAGACAAACAGCCGAGTCTAGGGCTCTGAGGCTTCCATGGATCTCACTATCTTTCTTACCCAGAATGCCCTTCAAACATCACACTTTGGATATAAATACTGATTTTCCTCTCACTTATGTGAGGGACGTTCCAAAATCTGTGGGGATCAGCAGAAGTCCTATCACACTTTCCCTGATAAAAACTGTACCCACATGTGCATGTGGGCCTATTTTTGATGACAGGAAGGGCTCCAAAATACAACATGGAGGCATCAAGATTTTTCTTTTGAAATTCACTCATTCTTGGAATGTGGGTTTCTGCGATATTTGGATACACGATCAGCTGGTCCCTGTGAAACCTACCAATTTCAGACATTTCTGAAAACTGGATAGTAAGGCAAGTAGTGCTCTTTGCATAGATTCCACTACATTTTTTCACCCTGAATGCCCTTCAAATATCCAATTTTGGCTAAAATCACAGATTTTCCACACATTTCTTTGAGGGAAAGTTCCAGAGTCTGTGGGGCTCTACAAAAGCCCCACCATACAGCGTTACCACACTTCTCCAGATAAAAACGGTTCCCCACTTGCGTGGGAAAACCTATCGTCCGCAACATGGACCGGTTAAAAATTGGATCGTGTGAAGTCAATGAGGGGTCACGTTGTTACAGTTTCGGTCCATTTTTATGATGTATGTTTTAGTCCAGACGCACAAGAGAGGTAGCGTTTAAATGAAAGGAAGCGCGAGAATGCAGAGTGTTTAAGTCTTTGACCATTGTTTGGAAGTGCCTGAGATTTCTTCTACATAAATGGGAAGATAGTCTTTTTGACCTATTCTTTGGCAGTCACAGGGCAATCCGGGTAACAAAACATGCTGGGATCCACACAAGCCACACCACCCTGGATTCCCCTGAGTCTCTCTGTATCAGAAATGCCCAGAGTTGGTAGAGTTCCCTGGTTGCTGGTTAACCTAACACCTGAATAGTGCAGCCATTCACCATTGCAAGTGATAAGAAATTGTGGTTTCTTTGGGTGTAGTCTTACATACGAACTGGCACAGAGGGTTAACCACCTATCCATAGCTATTAAAAATAACATACGTGTTTTCTAAGACTTCTGAAAATAAATTTCTTTGTGTCCATTGTATTGTTTGCGAAACAGTACAGTAGAAGAAATGCCATCAATAAAATATTCCGATTCCCTTGTCACTAATTTTGATCTTGTCTACTCCATTCACAAATGTAGTCATTTACATGCAAACCAAGCTTAATCAGTTCTTGAATTGACACTCCTATCTATGAGCTGCTTATCTGGCATGCAACAGTGGTGTCTTAAACTATGTTTTACTTATTTGCACAAAAGGACACGAAGAGACACCTTGTTTCCTGCACACAAAGGCCTCACTCTGGAAGCTATTTGTGCATCTTACACGTGCAGATAGCATAATTTATGCATGCAAAACTACTTTTAAAATTCTGAAAAATTAGTTTTGCACTTGTAAATTTATTTACTTACACACAGGTTTCTGATGGATACTTCTTCTCACAGATTTCTACAGATTCTTCGCCTCATGAATATCCTCCAGATGCCAGACTGGCTCTGGAACCTTTTTTCCACAGCAATAACTCCAGTGCCTCCAGGTGGTTCCATGAAGCCTCATTTCCGACTCTGCCCATCTGGGATCTGATGATATTGAGTACATAAGGTGCCCACTGATGCACTGACATTGGTTCCTGTTTTTCCTCGCCTCATTCATTGTCATGGGTCGGGAGCCTTTCTTTGAGCTACACCAATGACATTTATCCGATTTCAACAGCAGCTCGATTAAATGTCTCCTTCGTTTTTAGGGTTCAAGCCCCATCACAGACCACACAAGAATATGCATTTTTCGGCCCCACACAACATCTGCATGTGATGTCTTGGCTCAGAACATTAATCCTTGTCCTGGAACTTCTATTCATTGAGTCACCCAAAGGTCATCACAGAGGAGGAGGATGTTATTTTTGGCCTAGGCGCAGAAGCATACACCAAAGTGTTCTTATCTCTCTTCAGGTGACTGTCTCATAAAAGATCTTCTCATAAAAACTACCATAAGATGGAGAAATCACCTTTAACGAAAAGTCCCTTTCGAAGGACCATTCAGAATCTTGATGTGGTTCCCAGTCACAGGGCTCTTCCTCATCAGTAAAGCCTATTCCAAAATGAAAAAAAGTTGAAGGCGGAATTCTCAACTCCATTAGCTGATCCCGCCCAAGTCCAGGCCTTCTGGCAGGCCATGCTGACTATTTACAGAGCTGTAGCGGTACCCTCAGGGTCACTCCCTGAGGGTGAGCCCACTCCTGCCAGTTTGGTGATTCCAACGGTTTTTACCCTGATACCTTCTGACTTTACAAAGCATGTACCCTCCAAGCACTGACCCTCCTGCACTCAAAGCCTCCTCCAACATCGGCACTTCCCTCAAAAACGCCTTTTGAAGCCTCCAAGTTGGAGGGGATTACCCAGGCATCAAAAGAAGTAGTGAGGACTTTTTTTTTATGACGAAGCTTTGGCACTATACCTACCTAGGATCCAGGGATTTGACAACACGAAGGAACTCTTTGAGTCCAACTCAGATACTCTAGTCTCTAGTCATGCCCGACAGGATGATTTATTGGAGAAAGATAAACTCCTTTCTTTTGCAACACAGATGCTTGCCTCTTGACTTTGAAAACTTAGGCCAAATCTAACATTTTAACAAAAATCTTGCAGCCTTCTTCTGCTGCATTTTTACGAGGTTTTGTTGGAGTCCATGCCGGCTGCCTGTGAGAAACACCTCCCAGGCCTGGCAGTCCACAAACAAATTGCTCAGCAACACAAGTCTACAACTTGTGACCCGAAATTCTTATCACACCTGTCTTCAGAAAGCCTTGTCGTCCAAGATTTCTCAGTGAAGCTGAACCTGAATACCTTTGCTGTTGCTCCTCCCGCCAGAGAGTTTGACTGGATGTCCGTGGGGCTAAAAATCTTTTTGCATCTGATAACCTTGCCTACTCTGCAAACACCACATGTCTTCTGAGGTGCTCTGTCCATGTTCTGAGGAGCTGGCAAAATGACCGTTATAAGTTAACTTGCCTGCACGCAAAATTCCTTTTCGATATGCTCAACTGTGGTTTGGATGCTTTCAAAGAAATCCTGAAGTGTGTTGTGGATTCTACTAACACCATAGAAGCTAATACACTTGCCTTGTACTCTGGATCTACCAGGAGTGATGCACACCCACGACTGACAACACATTTCATATGTGAGGTAAATAGTAGAAGCAATGAAATTTGATAAGAGAAAACAGGTCCACCAGATATCACTCTCTGCAATTTAACGAGATATATGACCACTGATATGCTGATTACACTCCCTCCCAAATGACAAGGTAACTACCTCTAACTTCATATATGCACTTCTGATATTTATTGGGTTTGGTTCTGATTTTGTTTTTGGGGTAACTGCAAAGTAAATGACTTGTGTTAGTACTCCGTGGTTCCTACTTTCAATGGCCCTATCCCCATCAATCACTTGCGGCGTCCTGTGAGGTACCCCCCCCCCCCACGCGACATGCCACTGTTTGTTTAAATGCTGAACAGAGTCAGCAAAAAGCATTGGCAAAGCCAAATGGCGAGACCTATTTGCTTTGCCAATGCTTGTACTCTTTTGTGCTACACCTCAGCAGAAACGGCTGAGCAAGATTGCACCAGAGAAAGGGAGGGAGGGAGGAGGGGAGAGAGAGAACAAAAAACACACCGGAAAACTTCACCCTCTGCCCACCCAATCCACTTATTGAAGTTCAGCATTTTTGCCTGGAGCATCCTATGGTCAACATAGTGTATACCTTGGAGTTGTGGCCTACAGTAAAGCAATATAGAGATTGTGTATCCATGCAGAATATTTATGTATCAATGACTTATGAATCATACAGCTTTCGATTATTCTGCTCAGAAGGCAGCATGTATAAAGGGAATACTGTTATGCATACCCAATCATTCTTCTAATCAGGCTAAAATGATTTTACAGATACTTTTCACTTGGCAACAATGAGTGATATTAATAATGTATTGAGCTATTAATTTAACTTATTTTTGGGGGATGTAATAGTAATGAAGACAACGGGAATGAGTCTCCTTTAAACAGGATTTTAAAAAAGGATGACAAAGGTAAGTAGATCAAACATGGAGTAAATCTATTGTATATGTTTCAGTAAACCACTTATTTGTGTGTGGCTTGACAGTGCAGCTGTCGCCAGGCAGTTATGTGGAACCACCAGGAGTGGGACTTTGGCTCCGCCCACATGTTGAGAGCCAGGAGTACAAAACATGTACTTGATGTTTTGATTGGGCAAAAGTTGTGTGCTTCCATAAAAAAAGTACTTGCCCTCCACACAGCTGTCATCATTTTGTTTACTTAGCCAGCTGCCCGAGCTTGAACTTTAAGGGGCAAACACATACCATTGCGATACTGTTAAAGTATCTTAGATAACTAGATAATTTATGGTGTTTTTCTCTGGCAGGAGCACAGATAGGAGGAGGCAGTCATTAAATTACATGGATTTGAGGTCTGTCTTAACAGTGCATTCATAAGCCAGACCTATTGGAATTGCCAATGCTTGTTATACATATTGACTTGTGTCACTTTTACTGGGAATTAATAGAAGAATTGAACGAGTTAATTTAAAAGAAAGCATACATTAGAATGGTGTTTGCCAAGGTTGAAGTGCGAGAATGGCACATGCTACCTGCAAGCAGCTGATTGGAGGTAGAATGTCGGTTTTGATACCTGGATTAATCTGGTTTAACTGAAACAGCTGAAGATTTGTGCACATTTTCTTCAGGATTGTTTCTTGGACTCATTGCGAACCGTCCTCCACATTTATTTCTATGCTTTCTTTAGAACACCAATTTCCTTTTCTTTTATTTTTTGCAGATGAGAAAGCTGATGTTTACAGAATTCATGTGCCCTGGTCCAATGAAGATTCATTAACACTATCAAGGTAATATTTCTGGCATTTTACTTGACTCCGCTCTGTGATTTTGTTCGATTTTGTTTGTCAGTGAACGTCTAGGAAAGATGTGACAAACTGTATTCTGTTACTTCACATCAATATCCTACTGGTTTAAACTTGTTTCATTGCAAAAATTGGCGGTGTGTTCTAGTTGACAGCAACCAAAAAAAGCACATAAATATCAAACACGTGCATATAACCACACGTAGAGGGGCTCTAGGGCAGCCCTTTCCATGCTTTGCTCTGTTCAACTGTCAATTACATTTTGCTTCTTCCTACCCGTACAGCACGGGGCTGTGTGTCAGTCCAGCTTCAGCCCTTGGCTCATACCATCGAGTGGCGGTATTTTACCTGCTTACATAATCACTGCTGCTTAAAGCAGAGTGCTCTGCAAATGCAAGGGCTGGTGGGCCAATACTTTACTTTGCCAGTGCTTCATTGGTTCTATTCTTTCCCTTTTTATTTTTTGTGGACACAGTTTTGTGTTTAAACTATGTCTTTAGCTTACAATATTTTGAATGCCAATAGTATATTTTCTTAGAAGCAATAGCTATTATTTTCCAGTGATGATTCTTCTTCTTTTCTTTAGTGGTATAGCCTTGCAATACGATAAAAAAAAAAATCATCACACTAACTCGCTAAGGCTGTACTTGGAGGCTTTGCCAGTGCTCCTTTTAAAAGAATTCTATTCTTGAACTAAGTAATGTAGTATCAGTGTCTAGCATATTAAGACAGCAAAATCAGTTTTGGCCATGACAGGTACACAACTTTTCTAACCGCCTCACTCCCTGGTGATCTCCTGCTTTCTTTAAATGGCCATTTGCTCCCCACCACCTTCTATGAGAGGGAAATGGCAGATGTAGGCCTTGTAGGAAAAGTTGGCAAGTCTTTCTTTCCTAACAAAGTATGACTTTAAGCTGTGTTTGTACAGGGGCAGATATATCACCCTATAGACTTTGCCTTCCCAACCACAACACTAGGGGTCTGCATGCCCTATGTCTTGTGGGGTTAGATGGTACAGCAGATTCACCATCCCTGTAAATAACAGTATATACCTATTTCTGAACAACGTGCTGTTCCACGTCTATAACTAGCCAAACTCCTCTTCACCTTCTTGTCCTTCGTGCGCAGTGGTAATTTTTTATCTGTGAGCTAGGCCTAAACAGCCCACAGCTTCCATGGACAGTGTAGTGCAGTTTAGACATGCCTAGAAACCAGCAGTAGGATATCCCATATGTCCACAGCAACTAGAAGCATTGAGGCAATGTAGATAGATTGCAAAAATATTAATCAAAGACTTCCCCTGTCCTCTTTTACTTAATTCAGGAGACTGCAATTCGTTTTAGATTAACCAGGTTGCCCTCTCTCTCCTCAGATGACTTTCTGGATGATCTGATAGAATTTTGCAACTGGCGCCATTGTTATTTCTTTTAAATTGGGTATCCCCAACTCCTATGACTCGCAGCTACAGATGTCACTGATCCATCACTCATTTCTTCCTGCTAGCGGTTCAGTTAAGGTCTGGAACAGGCCCAAATTATAGGTCTTCTGCAAGAATCCCTTACTGCCCAACTGCATTCAAATTTATTTTTTAGTGCACAAGATTCCGGTCAAAACATATTTTCATAATCCTCCAACTTGTCCATAAGAATGAATCCCATGTACTAGATTTCACAGACAAATGGGACAAATTTACAAAGAACAAAATGTACTATAGATGCTGCATATTGCATCTAATGAAGATGTATACTCAAGGAGCATATGGTACGCCTTGTATTTATAAAGGGGATACCTGAACCCTTATTACATGAATAACTTCTAACAATCTCATGAGCCCAGTGTTATACTGGAACCTTTTTACAAATTATATTTATAAAGAAAATATTAATTAAAATTTAAACATAAATTCAAATACATATTTTATGCAAAGGTCACAAGCCCTCCCGCACAATCCAGTATCTCGATTCTATTTGAAGTTCTAGGAGAAATACCATCGTTTTCTTTGATATAGAAAGGCATGGGTTGGTCAGTTCTATTCTAGTGTATTGGAAATTATAAAGCGCATGGCTACCCAGAAGCGTCCAAGCGCTAGCTTCCAAAACACAGCTGACAATCAACGCTCATCGGGACATTCTAATCGGCATATGATTCTGGATATGATGACGAAGCCCATGATTGGCCACTACACTTACGGGTAAGAAAGGTTAATGTTACCGTTCTCTAGCATGAAATTATACTTATTAGTAACTACTAGGATATTATAGTAATTTGCCTGTGTACAATATAGGAAAGGAGAAATTTGCTTGATCTAGCAGAAACCTTTCTGGTGGGTGGCCTATCTTACTTGACAATCTGACTTGGAATTAAGAGTCTAGACAGTAATGCCTGTGAACCAATCTCTCAGTGTCAGCCTGTCATATCTCTGTGAAAGGAATGTTCCATCTAGTGGAGTCAGATCTTGGTTAGCATTTTGATAGCATATATTAATCTAACTGCAGAAACTCCTCCACCTGAAGTTGGATAGGGCATACATAATTCCCTTTATTGTCTTGAGAGTCAGTACGATGAGCAACCTTGCATTATTACAAAAGGTCTAAATCTGGGAAACTGCTAAAATGTAATATAATTTTTTATGGCACTTTAAATTGCAAACTGCCGTCTTCAGTGGAAGCACACATTGAGCAATTGTTTCCACCACAAAAGACTGAGGTGAATGACATGGTTCTCACTATCCTATGGAAAGACAGGAGTTACTTATGTCCGCTGTCTTTGAAGAGGAATATCCTCCCAAATTGAACCTAAATGCTCTAGCTTTTAGGGCGTTGCAGGCATCTGAAGCTGAATCTTATGCTGCATATTGGAATGATTGTAGCTTATTTACTTTCATACAGGGTATTATAGTATCAGAAATACTGTCTGCAGCTCCTTTTGTGGTATAACTGGTTTCAGCCTAATAAACAAAGAAAACTGTTGAAATTGCTGCTTTAGTTTGTTATTCCATATTCTGACTTGCCTCTAAACCTACTCATAAATCATTGTCTTTGTGTACTTTTAAGTATGAACCAAGACCTCAGATTACTATGATATTCATTTTAGC
Source organism: Calotriton arnoldi (assembly GCA_963921515.1). Classification (NCBI taxonomy): domain Eukaryota; kingdom Metazoa; phylum Chordata; class Amphibia; order Caudata; family Salamandridae; genus Calotriton; species Calotriton arnoldi. Next base: position 11,565 of record CAWUFW010026679.1, read on the forward strand.
AGTGCAAGGGAGGATCCCATAATCAGAAGTTCTGTTTTTCTTCTAATTGCCATTTCTGACGAAGGGCCCAATTTTTATGTAGGGGGTGGCCCGTTTCTCCAACAGGGTGATAGAGTGAATTGACGGAGGTGCCGCCCGCCTATTTTAGAAATGACTGCTAAGCTGGTGGTGACTTATAAAGCATTGCCGGGAGCCACCATCACAGTGATTCATATCAATGCTTTTTCCCGTTTGGTGCAGGGCTCCTTCAACTTGACAGAGCCTTGCCCAAAACTGTTTTCTTTTCTTCTCAAAAAGAAAAGCCTTAAGCGGAATTTTCTTTTTGAAAATAGAAAAGATAATGCCCCTCTCACCATGGAAATCCTCTCCCATGGTGAGGGGAAATGTTTTGGTTTTTACTGCCCCTTACCGTCAGGGTTTGCATGGCAGTGATGTGCATTAAAAAAAGGCTTTATGTCCGCTCATCCTAATTGGGCGGATGGACATATAGCCATTTCTCTGATGGCCCTTACTCCATTGGCAAAAAGAACAGATGATGGACGGAATGCTGAATCAATCAAACATTCAACCCTAGTCTCAGATCTGGGTCAAATGCATCGTTTTTTTTGCACACCACGCCATTCCAGATTAGACCCAGTCATATGCAAATCAGTCATGACCCTGTTCCCCACGGGAACAGTCCAGCCCGAACTGCCAGGCCAGGTCCTCCCTGGACCAGAGACAAGCATCCTGGGACCGGTTTTGGGGTTTCACCCCTCATCAGCCAAAACAGCTTGAATCTGATGGTTTAGCGAGCACGGGTCCCACGTCTGGGCATACCCTTCCCACTTAGGGCGACACATGCAAAAAGAACAGATGATGGAGGGAATGCTGAATCAATCAAACATTCACCCCCAGTTACAGATCTGGGTTAAATCCATTGTTTTTTTGCACGCCATGCCATTCCAGTTTAGACCCAGCCATATGGAAATCAGTCATGACCCTGTTCCCAGTGGGAACAGTCCAGCCCGAACTGCCAGGCCAGGTCCTCCCTGGACCATGAACAAGCATCCTGGGACCGGCTTGGCAGTTCGGGCTGGATTGGTCCTTTAAGGAACAGGGTAAAGACTGATTTGCATATGGCTGGGTCTAAACTGGGGTGGCATGGTGAGCAAAAGAAGGATGGATATAACCCAGATCTCTTGACTGGGGGTGAATGTATGATTTATTCAGAATTCCGTCCTCTCAATTAGGCAAACTTTAGTGCAAGATAAATTCTAAACATTGTTTTGTTATTCTTTATTTCAGACTAATCTAGTATTCAAAACTATACAGTTTTATCCTATCAGAAGACACTTACATTTTTTATACTTATTGCAGTTGCCTCTGAGTTAAGCAGCCAGCAAATATATGTTGTTTCATTTTATGCTAACTACATACATCCCTCATTAATGTCCAGTCAAATCTATTACGAGATATTTATAATTTAGGGAAGTCTTGGGGAAAATGAGCTTCAACTGCCAATACCTCTGAGAAAGCAACTTTTCAGGTTTTTGGCTTTATCCTCTTGTTTAAATCTCTTTCCAGGGGTATTCACATTCTAAATTTGGCAGTAATTGAAACCACTTCCAAGAGAACTCTGTATCTCAAACCACTTCAATTTTATGTACGATCCCCTGGTCCTTTTCTGACATTGAGGCCAACAGTGCCTTATTCCCTCAGATGCCAGAATAGATATTGCCCTCCCAGCTCACACTGAGATTGGTAGATTTCAGGCAACCAGCCATATTCCTGTTGAAAAACCCCTTCTTGATATTGTTCAATTCATGACTTTTCACAGTGTCTGGTGCCAAGCCTGGGAATGTGTAAAATAGCATCTGCTGGACTCAAACACCCATCATGACCCACTGTATGCACCACTCATTCGAGACCTTGATCAATAGTGTAGACCTGCTCCCTCTTTCAATATAGACATGACTTTGTGCTTTTTCAGTCAATGGCATCTTTCCTAACATAACAGACTATCACCTACATGAAGCTCCAGAAGTGCTGGAAGCCTTTTGTCCAGAAATGATCTGTGATTGAGTCCTTCAGCAGCGATTGGCAAGCACAAGATATGGCTGCATCTTAACTGGTCCTCTACTTACTTGATTCTAGAAACAAGGGCCTTGAACTCATGTAACCGTGTTAACATTCAAATCCATATTATTGATTTTTCAACTTGTTTTTACTTAGCATTCAACCACTTTACAATAATTTGTGCTCAACTGCTGAGGTTCAGTACTCAATCCATTCCACTCTTAAAATTGAACTTATTATTTTGTCTTCTATTCTGGGGCTCATTTTTGTCCCAAGGGATTCCATCTCTGAATCTAGGCAGGGAAAAGGAATTTCCGAGCCCTCTAGGAGCAAAGACTTCATTACAGCCCTTCTTCACCTGGTTCATCTGCCCAGCCCGTTTCATGGTTTTTGCTGGCGGTTTGCCTCTCTTCTTTTTGACCCACCGCGGATCACCATTGGGGTGCTTGAACCCGCAATGGTGGCTACTGGGATAATCATTTATTGATTGTCTTCTTCCTCCTCACCAGTCTGCACTTTTGGACATTTTAGTCTACCATTTTCAGGCTTGTTTTTGTAATCTCTAGACCCATCCCATTGATCCCTTATTTTTGTCCCGTTACATTCTTCACTTCTTAAATGTATTTTTGTTTGATTGTGCTTTCAAACATAGCACTTCACACAGCTTCGTTTAGGACTGCCTTGCTACTCTGCCTCGCTCCTTGAGGTCCTGGCAGTGAAACCCATTCAGCTCTGTGGTCAGGACTACTTGGCTTTTCCAGCTATTCCCGTTTTTTATGGGTACAGTAAAAGAACTGTAAGAAGGTTCCTTTCACAAACATTAATGCTAGACAAATTAACTTGCAAAGAAGAATACTAAAACGTGGACCTTGCAAGCCGCAGCAGCTAGTGAGGAACTGTTTATTCTTGTCCTTGTGTCACTTTCTTGGATTGAGTGTTCTCCTCATTCATTACTTGAATGCAGCTTGAATGGAGAGCTAACTATTCCTATTAGAGAGCACTTTGCACAGCAACTCCAGCAGAGCTGGTCTGATGACATCTGGCAAGCCTGTTTGTTGGCAATGAGGTCCATATTGATCTTCGGCGTCTTGAATTTTTGCAATACTATGTGGATCAGAGGAAGTGGTGGTTTGAATGGTGCAATGTTCCTACATATGGCTTAGTCATTCCAGTATTAATCACCAATAGGACCGCAGTGCCAAACAGATCATAAGTGTGATAGTAATGGTGTTCTTACTAGAACTTGGTGCATATCTGTTTTGCACCATTTCAAACCAACAACACAATCAAAAAGAAAATTCCCCAATTCTTATTATTGTTGGTGAAACATTTTATGACCATACCTTGGTTGTCTGATAAAATACTAAAAGTGGAGGACTTGATAAAGAATTTTGCGGACAGGTCTATGTCCTCGGAAATGTGTATGGGAAAGTACAGGACAGATGTTAAAGTGTCAGAAGATTTATTGGAATGAAAGGACTACACTAGGGATTTTAAATATCCACCGGACTCCTTGAAATATACAAAAAGACAGGAAAAACCCTTTTTAATATATAGTGTAAATGTTGTGATGTATGGTTATCACATCCATATGAGCTATTAGCTTACTAGAAAATGATGACTGTATTAAATTGTATCAGTCACACAAAAGGTGATGTGAGAAATGCTTGCAAAATGTCTAACTGCTGGCAATCGCTGGGGGTAGCCTTCCAACCCATTGTTTTTTGCCCACTGTGGCACTCAAGACAAAGGTCCGCCTTATGCAAATCAGTACTATCCCTGCTTTCCATTGGAACAGGCTATGTTGTAGGAAATATGGATTGGAATGTACAGGACAGGTGATTAAGTGTCAGACGAGGCCCTCTCCAGAAGGGAACATAAGCAACCCCAGACCAGTTTCAACAGTTAGGCCTCGTCAGTGAACTATAGCTTGGCTCCCATAGCACCGCGAGCAGGGGACCCAAGTCTGCACATGCCCTTGGCCACTTAAGGCATAATGTCAAAAACACAAAGAAAAAAAACCTTTTGTGATCAATAGCATATATGTTGTGATGTATGACTGACACATAAATATCAGCTATAAAATTAATAGAAAATTATAACTATATTAAACTGTGACCTGTTTCAGTGATGTTCCATATCCAATCGTGATACATGAACCCCTCTTTCCCTTCTCAAGATGCTAATTCTTTTTTATTGTTCTTGTTAAAAATAAAAAATAAATGTTTGAAAAAAAGAGGAGGGTGTGAGAAGGAGCTTCCTTGTTAGGCTAAAAATGAAGTATGAGAAAACCTGTCTCTTGATGAACATGTCCCTTGATCAATATGTTTTACTTTTTATTCATTGGAAGGTCCCGGTTAGATTGCCTGATCTATCCCACATGGACCTCATATATACTGAGAAGTACCTATCTGCACATGTAGCCAGACTGTTAGTTAAACAGAAGTCAAATAGTATAAAAGTTACACCTCTATCTAAAAAGCAGCATTTTAATCTAAGTTGCTTTGGTCATTCATTCCACACTCAGACTGCCTGACCTCATTGGCCACCAGTGAGGAAATGCTTGGCTGTTCTTTTTGTGTCCTCATCCAAAGGACTAGAAGAACGAGCACCACTAGGGGTCTAGTCTCTAAAGAAGGGGTGCTCAGGGTGAGCTTTGTAGTTTTCCTCTTGCCTCTTCCATCGTGATCTGACAAAGGCTCAAGTCATGAATAGTTTCAGAACCAGTTCCTTACAGCTTAGCATCAGCTGTATGATGGTCTTCAGCACACATAATTGTTATTTTGTCTTATAAAGAATATCACTATGATGGATAGTGGAATGTTCAGAATCTCTGCTACCTTACCTTTGATAGTCAACAAAGGCACTATTACTTGAAGGTGAGTGTTGTGTATGTCTAAATAGATCCTTATCTTGAGAGAGATACGGGCTTCCATTCATACTCAATGAAAACATTTTAAAACCGAGCCTGATCTCAATGGTACTCCGAAGGCTTGAAGAGAGAGTTGCTCCTGGGTTTTGGTATGTGTGTGCCTGATGACGTAGAAGGGGATCAACCATGCCTTGGTGGCCTTTATCTTGAATTTTCTGGTAACCCTGTATGTGTTGGGATCCTGTGCTGTATAATTTTAAGGAGCTTTCCTTACAAGTCATTAAATGTCAAGGTGCCATTCTTAAGTACTGGCCCATTGTCAGGCTGGTTTCTCTTGGACACACAGTCACATGGGCCACTGAGCTTTGCTAAAGAAAGACGACTGAAGGCCTCTGGTAACTTTTGTTCAAAATATCAAGTCAGCAAAAGAAAGTGGATCGCCCGAGCTGCCAAGGCTTACTGTTGTGAAGGTATATGGGGCATGCCTAGGGACAGCACAACACACTGTTTGCATTTGCAATCTAGTATGAATGTCTAATCAAGGTTGTGTATTACGCCTCACGTTTAATATCTCATAATATAATTCTATTTACAGTTTTTAGAAATTAGGAAGCACACAATATGCAAACAGCAGACAATTACCCACTGAAACCAGTAATCTCATAATGAGAACGGTAGTATAATGTAGAAATGCTTAATCGGTCAGATCAGATCTGGAAGCTCTAATGTTCGCAAAGTTTTGAACACATTTAGTATGGGAGAAACACACAACCAGCACAGTGAAATATGTTACTAATAAAGGGGTAACAGTTCACGAAGTGCTGATATTCGCAAATCTTCAAAAACACACTAGTTAAACAAACAATCCCTGTTGTCCCTTTAAAACAGGTTATGTTCATGCCATCATTATTGATTAAGATTGGCAACCCTAAAGGTTCCAGATGATCTGCAAAGCATAGAGTGAAATAAACTAACACAGTGTCAACTACTGTTTCAGTAGTACCCGGAAAAGAAGAGGACAGCGTCCTGAAGTTCTTTGGTTTAGGTGTACAGACACCCTGGTCATATTGCTATCTTGAGGTGTTGCATTAGACATCTGGGCTACAAGCTCCGATATGATGAAGAAAAACTGTAGGATCTGGTTACCTGGGTGCTAGACTGGCACACTCAGCAGGTCAAGGGTGCAAAAAATAAAGAAAGTTAAGGTTTAGCTAGACATGCGTGCCTGGCAGAGTCACCACCCACCTCACCTGCATGTTGTAACAGTCTATCTGTCAGGGAGGCCTCCTCCTTTCTGTCTAGCAGTTTGAGAGCTCAGGAGATATTCACGAACACCGGTGGTTGCAAAAGTTGTTTTTTCAGCAGTCCATCTCGTGGTGTGTAGAAGAGTGCTCTTCAAGGCGCTGCAGTACTCTTGGTCATTTTGGGCTCACTGGAAGTTTTCTTCAGAGGGTAAGTACAGCACCAGGACCTTGCAGCTTATTGCTAGCTTGGAGGAATGGAGCGGCATCCTTACTACACCTTAGGAATGCACTTTTAGAAGTAGGGTCTACACACATCTGAGTCCAGATAATGTTCAACTGTTCCAGATTATATTCTCAAACGTATTTTATTTGAGAACATACATTTCCAATTAGTGTCTAGTACATCCTTTCAGTTCAAATAGCTATCTAATCGGGCTTGATCACTCTTTCGTTCTCCAAAGAGGACTCTAGAAATGTTCTCATCCCAGATTACAATGAAGTGGCCACTGTCTTCGTATAGAGGTTCAGGTACACGTTCCAGGTAGTTGTTCTGGCAGAAAGCTATGTCGATTACCTTCAGAATTGCCTGGAAACAAATAGACAACTGAGAAGAAGTGGAGAACGATGTTATAGTTATGGACCACACCCATCCATCATCTTCCATACTCCATCTTCGTGATCAGCCACAGGCAACCCCAAAGAGAAGTGCATCCGTAGTGTCTGCAAAGCTTTTACCTTACATTTGTGCTAATGTAAAGTCTTGGTTAGATTTGTTTGCCGCCTCAGAGAACACGCAATGTCAGCAGTTTTGCGTGCTGGAGTTTCCAAGGCAGCTTCCGCTAGGAGATTCTTTTCGTCTCGAGTGGAACTCAGGCCTCCTGTATGCCTTTCCACCCATACCACTCCTGCCCAGAATTCTCAGGATGATCAGGAATGACCGTGCCCAAGTCATCCTTGTCGCTCTGGACTTGGCTCAGATAGTTTGGTATCCCGAACTGTTGAGCATGACTATCGGTCCGCCGATCAGGCTGCCCCTACTGAAGGATTTCTGTCGCAGCAGCAGAGGAGGGTTCTCCACCCAAACCTGTCAACGCTCCGCCTTCATGCGTGGAGATTGAGCTGCAACAGTTGTAGATTGTGACCTACCTCCCGAAGTCTGCAATGTTATCTAGGCAGCATGGCATTCCTCCACCAAGACGGTATATGCCGACCGTTGGAATAAATTTGTGGCATGGTGTGCCCTTATCTGCTCTCCTTTCCCGGGTTCTTTTGTTTTTCCTTACCCTAGCCCAGTAGGGCTCTCCCATGGGCACTTTGAAGGGTTATTTATCTGCCATCTCTGCCTTTCTGCAGCTGCGTGATCAGCCCTCTCTCTTTAAGTCCCCTATTGTAAATAGGTTCCTCAAAGCTCTACAACACGTTTCCTCCTTTGTTATGCCTCTATAGGGCCTTAACTCATTTCTTACTTTCTTAATGTGCATTTCCTTTGAGCCATTTCATTCTTGTCCTCTTAGGCTCCTCACCATCAAGGTGACCTTTCTGGTGGCAATTACATCTGCTTGGAGGGTCAGTGAGGCTCCCTTCAGCATCGCTACATCTCCTTTTTCCCCGACAAACTAGCTCTTCAGACTCGAGCATCCTTCTTGCTGAAGGTAGTCACCCTGTTCCACGTAGGCCAGTCCATCACTTTGCCTACCTTTTATGCTCCACCTCATCCTTCTAAGGAAGAGGAGAGACTCCATCGGCTGGACCTAAAAGTGAGTTGTCGTTGTACCTCGTTCGCACAAAAATGTTTCAGGCGGACAATCAACTCTTCGTGGGGTATGTCGGGGCCAAGAAAGGAAAGGCCGTGCAGAATCTCCCGATGGATCGTGCTCTGTATTAAAATCTGCTATGCATTGGCCCAAAAGCTGCCCCTCCAGGTTTGTGTACTCATTCCACCAGAGCCAAGGCTGCGACCACTGCATTATCATCTGTCAGGCAGCAACGTGGGCATCTCTGCACACGTTTACCAAGCACTACTGCCTGGGCAGTCAGATCCGTAGGGATGGGCACTTTGCTGGTTCGGTCCTACGGGACTTTTTAGTGTGAAATTGTTTTGCAGACCCACTTCCAGGGAGGTATTGCTTAGGTATCTATTCTAAGGTAAGGAATCTGCGGCTAGAAGTCTCTATCAGATGAACAAGTTACCTTCCTTCGGTAACGCCTCATTTGGTAAAGACTCTCCCATCCTCCCTGCTCTGCGAATAGATTTATGGGGTCAAGGCTGCTCCCCCTTTCAGGGCCCTAGTTTTCCACACCAGTGGTCAGTGTTCTTCATGGCTCTGCCCTCCTGACGTGGAAAGTCGCAAATAGAAACTGACATCAGTGTGCTGGGGTGGCGCCTATATAGGCACCACACATGTCATTTCCGGCGCGGACGATGCTGACAAAACCATGCGGAGCCGAGCAGCACCACCTACCGGCACCCAGGAGTACTGCTTATGAAAATATATGGATCCAGTCTGATGCCTGGGGATAATTCCAAGGCAAGGAAAGGTAAGTAATGTGTTTATCTCTGCTTGTAATGATTCTTAAAGTAACAGTTTCATCAGCTGTAACCTAGGAATATAATTCTGGTGGATACTTCTAACTGCAGATTCCTCACCAGGTGCCATACTGGATTTCACAGCAGTGATCCAGTGCGCTAATAGGTGGCACCATGCAGCTTTGCGTTGACTTAATTCCACATGGTAGTGATGGATCGGAGCCCCCCGCGTGCCAACGTCATTTCCTTTTTTCCTGTTCCTTCAAACACTGATGCAGAGCTATGCTCCCGTTTTTGTCAGTTGACAAATTCTTTCAAAATTGTCTTTTACAGTGTACAAGGGAACAGTGTCCCCACCGAAGACTACAAGGGTCAAACCATGCTGTGACTGTCGCAAACAAATGCTGATGACTGACCCACACGATGTCTGTCTCTTGTGATAAGATTTGGGACTCAACTTCAAGATGTGTAAAGAATGTGCTTTCATCAACCTATAGGAGAGCCGGGACCGTGAAGCACAGTTGTATGTTGCCGAGAACCAAAGGATTTCATGTACCTCATGCAAGTCCCACTTCAAAGTTGTGGTCATGGACCCGTTCCTCCTCTCAAGGCTGTTCCCTCAACTTGTCTACTTCACATCAAAGGCGTTGAGTTAGTCAAAAGTAAAAAGTCGAAGAGGCCAAAGTGGGATTCAACCCCATGCCACTTCTCTCCGTCCAAAGGGAAGTTGGGAGGGTGTCAAAGTGCCAATCAGTGTCACTCCTGATCCCTGCTCGAGTAGAAGATTCCAAAACTGTTCCCTTTGTGCCCAGATTTTTCCAGCCCATAAACTATGCTGAAGCAGGTCGAGGCCTTTAAGAAGGCACCGACTTCAGTGCCAGGTTCCACTCTGGCTCCTTGATCTGCACCAGTTCCTTCTTCATTGACGCCAGTCGTCACTGGTGCAGGAGGATGAGCCCCTGCGGACTCTGCAGTCCGACCCCAAACCGAATCTGTCTAGACCCAGACCAAGGTCACAACAGAACCCCACTTCCGCACACCCAGTTCCTATCCGTTATGACTACGACAAAACACTTCCCTACTAGGGAGCATTCCTCAGAAGTTCTGTCATCTTTTTGGCTCTGATTCTGACCAGAGTTTTCCACCTCCTGACAATTATGATGGTGATGATGGGGATGATTTACCTCCACATTATGGTGACATCAATGTATATATGGATTTGCAGAAGGCTAGTGGGCTTGATAATTTCACTAATAGTTGCTTGATTTTGCCACTGGACCTCTTACAGAGGAGAGTGCTTCTTTTGCCGTAGTGATTAGATGTGCGGCCTAGGTCCTAGACCTACAGCTGCTTTCTGTTTAAGTCAAGACAAATTTCCTTACTGAGTTTTACACTCTAGGTCAGCCTCGTCTGAGTCCTTACCTCCATTTAATGACGCCCTTACTGACACCCTTATGAGCACTTGGGCTAAGCATCGCTTTTGTCTACCAGTGAACAGGCAAGTAGTCAGACACCACAGACTGGCACCTGGCGACCTGGATTTTCTTACGCAGCATCCGACTCCTGAGGGTTGGCCAAGGCATCTGCCAGCAAAATTAATCCTGGTTCATTTCCTTCAACTTCTCCAGACAGGGATTCGAAAAGGATCGAGGCATTTAGGAAGCAAATGTTCTCTTCAGCTAGTTTGGCATTGAAGTTGGTCAGTACGGTACGGTTAGGCCATTATATGCATTCCTTCTGGCATTTGGCCAGCAAGATCTTGCTGGTGTTTCCGAAGGAATTTAGGGCTTCTTCGTCTCAAACCATCCAGGACAGTCAGGATGCCACCAAGTATGTAATTAGGGCTGGCCTTTATACTACAGACTGCTTGTGGCGAGCGTTGGGCACTAGTGTGGTGCTTAGCTGACATGTATTCACTCTGGAGCCCGGAGCACTCCGGAACCCCATCGGACCCTTGCCCGCATCTTCCATAGAGCAGACACCTCCACCACCCCAGTGCTTCACCGCACCATCAACTGCTCCATTGAAACTGCCACCTTTCCCAAGGACTGGAAACACGCCGAAATCAACCTCCTGCTGAAGAAGCCATCCGCCGACCCGACAGACCTCAAGAACTTCAGACCCATCTCCCTCTTCCCCTTCCCTGCCAAGGTCATCGAGAAGGCCATCAACGCGCAAATATCTGAGTTTATTGAAGAGAACCACGTCCTGGCCATCTCTCAATCCGGCTTCCAAAGTAACCACAGCACCAAGACCGCACTCCTTGCCTCCACCGAAGACATCCACTCCCTCCTCGACCACGACGAAACCGCAGGCCTTATCTTACTGGATCTCTCGGCCGCCTTGATACTGTCTCCCACCGCACCCTAATGACGAAACTCCATGACGCTGGCATCCACGACAAGGCCCCGGACTGGATCCACTCCTTCCTTACTGGCCGAACACAGCGATTCAGACTACCTCCGTTCCTCTCAGAACCTACAAAGATCAGCTGCATAGTGCCCCAGGGCTTCTCCCCGAGCCCCATCCTCTTCAACGTCTACATGGCCTCACTTGCGGCCATCGCCAGAAACTACGGACTCAACATAGTCTCCTACACCGACGACACCCAGCTGATCCTCTCCCTCACCAACGAATCCACAGTCGCCAGAACCAACTTTTACAGCGGGATGAAGGTCGTGGCCACCTAGATGAAAGATATCTGCCTCATGCTCAACTTGGACAAGACCAAAGTACTCATCCTGGGACCCGCCCCTCAGCCTGGGACGACTCCTCATGGCCTGCCGCACTGCGAACCCCTCCCACGGACCACACACGTAACCTCTGCATCCTACTGGACTCCTCGCTCACACTGAACTGCCAGATCAACGCCGTATCCTCATCCTGCTTCCACACGCTCCGCCTGCTTCAAAAGATATTCAGATGGATCCCAACAGAATCCAGAAAGACGATCACCCACGCACTCATCACATGCAGATTCCACTACGGCAACACACTCTACACTGGCGTCACCCAGAAACAGCTCAGGAAACTACAGAACGTTCAAAACGCCAAAGCAAGACTAGTCCTCCACATCCCCCGCCGCAGCCACATCACACAACACCTTCAACAACTCAACTGGCTCCTAGTCAACAAAAGAATCACCTTCAAGGTCCTTGCGCATGCCTACAAAGCTTTCCACGACGCAGGACCAGCATATCTGAACCACCGCCTCTCATTCCATGTACCCGCCAGACAACATTGCTCTGCACAACTTGCCCTGGCCACCGTCCTACGGATTCACAAGACCAGCACCGGAGGAAGATCCTTTTCCTACCTCGCTGCCAAGACCTGGAACACCATGCCCCTCCACCTCAGGCAATCCCTGTCGCTGACCCAATTCAGGAAGGAGCTCAAGACCTGGCTCTTCGACTGAACCTCCACGCGCAGACAGATCAGCAGCTCCCCCCACCCCCAGCACCTTGAGACCCTCAAGGGTGAGTAGCCGCGTTATACAAACTACTGATTGATTGATTGATGCAATCCACTGGCTTTTTTTGACATGTGCAGGCATCCTTTATGGATATGCCTTTTGATGTGCCCTTGAACGCCTTAAGGAAAGAGCCACAGTGCGTTCCTTGAGCATTTCCACCCCTGCTCATCAGCTTCCCCATCAGTTTCGTTCTTGCCAAGGAAACTCCAGAGGGCTGACATATTGACAACGTAAGGCCCTGCTAGCCCCGCAGCAGCCACCTCTGTCCTTTTGTGGCTGGGGATGCTGCTCAACCAGACTTCTTGCAGGTCACAAGGGACAATGCTATTCTCAGTCCCCTGCGGCATCAATCTCCAAACTACTTTAGTTTTCCCTTAGCGGCATGCAGTCACCCTGTGGGAGGCAGAATCTGACATTTTCTCCCATGGTGGCAGTCTGTCACGTGCGGCAAATGGGTCCTTCAGATTGCACAGAACGGTCATGCCGTTTTATTTCCATCCAAATCACTGCACCTTCCTTCCACTTCAGAGCAGCTTTCAGGGGAGCACATCTCCATCTTGCTGTAAGATGTGCAGGCCTTACTGGCCAAAGGATCCATGAAGAGGGTGCTAGACTTGAAAGTGGGACGGGTTGTTACTCCTGCTATTTTTTCATGCTGAAGAATAACAAAGGCCTTCATTCTACTTTAAAGTTTCACCCTCTTCTGTCTGTTCTAAACCCAGGCAACGGGATGGTTGCCATGGACCTGCTAGATGCATTCATTCTTGTTCCAGTCCTGCAGTCACACAGACGTTACTTGTGGTTCAAGTTAGACCAGGAGCATTTCCAGGTTACTGTGCGCTCATTCAGCCTTACCAGTACCCCATGGGTGTTCACAAAAAGTCACTGCCCATCTATGGAAGTTGGGGTTACCAGTTTTTCCCTAACTTGACGACTGGCTGTTGGGTTGGAAGCTTACCAAAACAAGGACCACACTCGTGTGGGAGTAGAGAGAAAAGATTCCGTGGTGGGGACCGTAGTATATGGTCTCCTTAGTAATCACTTTTTCAAAAGGTATCCTACCACCTTCTGCTCAAGTTTTCTAAAAAATGATGAACTTGTCCTGTTCCTCCCGTGGAAACATTAAGTCACTATAAACCAGGGTGGGCTCAACCATTTTCCAGGGAGCACTTTGGATAAAGATCTGAAACCTAACAGGATGAATACATATTAAAAATGCCCAGTGGTTACCCCAGTATCCCTTTATTTTTGGAAACCACTGGTATGATTAAAACTCCTTACAAATTGGGTCGAGTGGGGGGGAGGGGGGTATTCCTATACCCTACAGATAAGTCGACATGCTTCAGCCCCTTCACGCTGCCTTCACAGTGTCCCGGGCTTTGATCAGGATTGTGTTATTCCAATGTAAATGTCTATGTTTTGTATGCCAATTCCGTCACTTATTAATAGTCACAAATATAGGACATAGACAAACATGCAAGAAAATGAGAGGTTGACCTAATTGCCTGGGCCTCTGGTAGATAGGCATGAACTTGTGCCTTGCCACAGGATCATAGGACAAGGACAACATATATATATTTGAAAAAATAAAAACAAGACAGTACAGAAATTCGTTAGCTCAGAATGTTCTGAGTGACTATCTGTGGGATATGTAAACTTAGCTCATCTCCATTATGCATGCCATGTCATGCTTTTTCCATAAGTACTCATAGGAAGTATTATAGTGACTTTTGTGGTCAGACACGCATTAAACGAAATTGTGCATGTTCTATTGCAAAAAGGAAAGGCTTATGGGCAGGTGATCATGTAAATTACATTGTTGGAATTACAATTGGTGTGATTCCTTGTTTCTACGGAAAGCCGAGGCCCAGATCAAGGGTCTTGGTATGTGTCGTTAGGGGACACACTGTGCACTGATCGCATGGGAAATGCCGCTTAACTGGTGGGAGGTTACCAAGGTGGATTCTGTTCTCCCTTATCGTTAGTTTTGAGTCTAGTGTGCACTAATATGTTCCTTATACTTATGTTGTTTTTAAAGGAATAAAGGGTTTTTTCTAATGATATATTGTTACTATTCAAAATGTTCCAATGTTTTTTTATAATTGTCTTCATTTTGTTCAAAATATTAGTGTATGTGGTCACACATCACCTGTGTATTGTCATCTCATACTCTGTCTGTCAAGAGACTGTCCCTGTTGCTATATCTGGCACGTCCAAGGTGTAGGATAGTGTTTGTCTTTTAGTTTTTATGTCAAAACGTTTGCCTCTGATTTGAAATCTCAGAGGTCGGAACAATTCCTTGTCCAACTGGTAGGTTTCCTGTCAGTGCCCTCGGGTGTGCACTATCAAATCTCAAGAGCCTATTTCTGTCCGTGGGTTTTGTGTAGACCTTTGTGGTAAGGGTCCCTTCTTAGGTCATATGAGGAGGTCTAGGAAAGGCAATTCTAGGTTATTGTGTGTCATAGTGACATTGAGGAATTTGTTTTTGCAGTTAAGCCAGTTGAGAAATGTTTCGGCTTTTTCTTATGTTCCCTGCCAGATGATGAGGATGTCACCTATATATCATTGCCATAACATAATCTCTCCATGGAACGTATTATTTTCCCAAATATGATGAACCCCTTCGCTGCTAGGCCTTTCCCCCCCCTGTGCTAAGCCTTTTTTTGGCTATTTGGGGTAGTTCGCGCTTAGGCCTCTGTAACTTTTTGACCACATAAGGTATCCACGCCAAATTTGCGTCCTTTTTTTCCAACATCATGGGGATTCTAAAGGTACCCAGGGTTTGTGGATTCCCCTGGAGGGGACCCAGAAATTAGCCAAAATACAGCTACATTTTTATTTTTTTGGGGAAAAATGGGAAAAAAGGGCTCCAGATGAAAGCGTCTGGTTTTTTCCCTGCAAATGGTATCAAAAAGGGGTTGTGGTGCTGAAATCACTATCTTCCCAGCTTTCAGGGACAAGCAGACTTTTGTCAGAAAACCAACATTTTTTACACAGTTTTGGCATTTTTCTGGGACATAGCCTATTTTTGCTATTTTTTGTGCTTTCAACCTCCTTCCAGTTAATGGTAGAAATGGGTATGAAAGCAATAATGGATCCTGGAAGGCTATACATTTTAGAAAAGTATACAAAATTCTGAATTCAGCAAGGGGTCATTTGTGTAGATCCTTCAAGGTTTCTTTATAGAAACTAACAGTTAAATATAGGAAAAATTGAAAATTAGTTAAAAAAACTGTCGTTTGTGTCAACGTTTTCACCTGTAACTTTTTCTAATTATGACAGCTAATTGAAAGCAATATACCGTTTCATCCGCTGGACCTTTCTGGTTGTGGGGATATATAGGACTTGTAGGTTCACTAAGAACCCGACGAACCCAGAGCTAATAACTGAGCATTGACTTGCAATGATTTTTTATTTTATACCGGGTATATAGCAATTAATCTGTGAAAATGTATACATGGAAAAATCGATATGAAAGACACCTATGTATTTCTGAAATGGGAACAAAATATAGAGTTTAGAAACAGTAGATATTTGCACATTTCCGAAATTGGGAATACCCATACTAGCATGAGAATTATAGGACATTTTTCAAAATGACTTATTTTTTACACATTGTCTTTAATTTGGAAGGCAGAAATGCATCGAAACTCAATAGGTAATAGCAGTTGCTCTACAATTCTGTGTTACCCTAAGTCTCCCGATAAAAATGGTACCTCACTTGTGTGGGTAGGCTAAGTGCCCGCGACAGGAAACGGCTCAAAATGTAACGTGGACACACCACATTTTCACAATGAAAAATTACCCCTTTTTTGCAAAGTGCCTAGGTGTTGTTTTTGTACCCTTGCTCTGCCGGCACCTAGGGAAACCTAGCAAACCTATACATTTTTGAAAACTAGACACCCAGGGGAATCCAGGATGGGGTGACTTGACTGGCTCTCACCAGGTTCTGTTACCCAGAATCCCTTGCAAACCTAAAAAATTGTTTAAAAAAAACACATTTTCCTCATATTTCTGTGGTGCAAAGTTCTGGAATCTGTGTGGATCCACAAAATTCCACCCACCCCGCGTTCCCCAAAGTCTTCTGAGAAAAATGGTACCCCACTTGTGTGGGTAGGCCTAGTGCCCGCGACCGGAAACGTCCCAAAACGCAAGGTGGACACACCACATTTTCACAGTGAAAAATGACCCTTTTTTTGCAAAGTGCCTAGCTGTAGTTTTTGAACCCTAGCTCCGCCGGCAGCTAGGGAAACCTAGCAAACCTATACATTTTTGAAAACTAGACACCCAGGGGTATCCAGGATGGGGTGACTTGACTGGCTCTCACCAGGTTCTGTTACCCAGAATCCCTTGCAAACCTAAGAAATTGTCAAAAAAACACATTTTCCTCACATTTCTGTGGTGCAAAGTTCTGGAATCTGCGTGGATCCACAAAATTCCACCCACCCCGCGTTCTTCAAAGTCTTCCGATAAAAGTGATACCTCACTTGTGTGGGTAGGCCTAGTGCCCGCGACAGGAAACGGCCCAAAACACAAGGTGGACACACCACATTTTCACAGTGAAAAATGACCCTTTTTTTGCAAAGTGCCTAGCTGTAGTTTTTGAACCCTAGCTCCGCCGGCACCTAGGGAAACCTAGCAAACCTATACATTTTTGAAAACTAGACAACCAGGGGAATCCAGGATGGGGTGACTTGACTGGCTCTCACCAGGTTCTGTTACCCAGAATCCCTTGCAAACCGAACAAATTGTCAAAAACACATTTTCCTCACATTTCTGTGGTGCAAAGTTCTGGAATCTACGTGGATCCACAAAATTCCACCCACCCGCGTTCCCAAAAGTCTTCCGAGAAAAATGGTACCTCACTTGTGTGGGTAGGCCTAGTGCCCGCGACAGGAAACAGCCCAAAACGCAAGGTGGACACACCACATTTTCACAGTGAAAAATGACCCTTTTTTTGCAAAGTGCCTAGCTGTAGTTTTTGAACCCTAGCTCCGCCGGCACCTAGGGAAACCTAGCAAACCTATACATTTTTGAAAACTAGACAACCAGGGGAATCCAGGATGGGGTGACCTGACTGGCTCTCACCAGGGTCTGTTACCCAGAATCCCTTGCAAACCTAAAAAATTGTCAAAAAACCCACATTTTTCTCACATTTCTGTGGTGCAAAGTTCTGGAATCTGCGTGGTTCCACAAAATTCCACACACCTCGCGTTCCTCAAAGTCTTCCAAGAAAAATGGTACCTCACTTGTGTGGGTAGGCCTAGTGCCCGCGACAGGCAAGGGCCCAAAACGTATTGAGGCGACATTTAGCTGAAAAAAATCACTTTTCCCACACATTTTTGTGTGGGAAAGTTGTGGCATCAACGGGCTGACACAAATTTCCTACCACCCAGTGTTCCCCCGGGTCTCCCGATAAAAATGGTGCCTCACTCGTGTGGGAGGCCCAAGTACCCGCGACAGGCAAGGGACCAAAACATTTTGTGATAGGCAATTTTGATGTCGCATCACAAAATGTTTTGATCCCTTGCCTGTCGCGGGTACTTGGGCCTCCCACACGAGTGAGGCACCATTTTTATCGGTAGACCCGGGGGAACACTGGGTGGTAGGAAATTTGTGTCAGCCCGGTGATGCCACAACTTTCCCACACAAAAATGTGTGGAAAAAGTGATTTTGTAAAGCTAAATTTGAGGTTTGCAGGGGATTTTGGGTAAGAAAACGTTGGGGGATCCACGCAAGCCATACCTCCCTGGAATCCCCCGGGTGTCTAGTTTTCAGAAATGTGTGGGTTTGGTAGGTTTCCCTAGCTGGCGGCCGAGCACGGGGCCAAAAACCCAGGTGACCCCCCCTTGCAAAACCAGGTTGTTTTGTGATAGGCAATTTTGATGTCGCCTCACTATGTTTTGGGCCCTTGCCTGTCGCGGGTACTTGGGCCTCCCACACGAGTGAGGCACCATTTTTATCGGAAGACCCTTGGGAACACTGGGTGGTAGGAAATTTGTGTCAGCCCGGTGATGCCACAACTTTCCCACACAAAAATGTGTGGAAAAAGTGATTTTTTTCCAGCTAAATTTGAGGTTTGCAGGGGATTCTGGGTAAGAAAACGTTGGGGGATCCACGCAAGCCACACCTCCCTGGAATCCCCTGGGTGTCTAGTTTTCAGAAATGTGTGGGTTTGGTAGGTGTCCCTTGCTGGCCGCCGAGCACGGGGCCAAAAACACAGGTGACCAGTCGTTTTGTGATAGGCAATTTTGATGTCGCCTCAATACGTTTTGGGCCCTTGCCTGTCACGGGTCCTTGACCCACCCCCGCGAGTGAGGTACCATTTCTATTGGGATACTTGGAGAAAGGCGGGGGTAGGAAATTTGTTGTTTCTTTCTGCAGCGTGAAAATTTTGGCACAATAATGCAAGGAAAATTTGATAGACATTTTGAGGTTTGCAGGACATTGTGGGTAAGATAACTTGTTGGGATCCACAAGAGAGACATCACCATGTACTCCCATGGGTGTTTAGTTTACGACAATATCTACAGTTGGTAGGTTAATCTTAGATAGAATGTACACCTTGGCAGAGAGACTAAAAAGACAAAGATTACTGCACAGCCATCTATTCCTCAAGCACACACACATACTGGTTGGATTTGGCACGAGGGCGAGTGATGGTTCAGTATATAAAATTTTATTAACGAGATTTCACAAAAATGAAATGCACTGTCAATAATTGAAAGGACAAAAAACTGAACCAGTGACTCGCAGCTCGTGAGCTGTAAAGCCACGGCAAGGCACCAACCGCTTTACAGGCCATTCACGCACCTTTCATACATGATACACACAAGACCATTCACACCACCAGGCACGAAACCAACACATTACACCATTCACAAAAAAGGGACAAGGTACACCCTGCTTGAGAAAGACAGAAAAGACAAATATTTCTGAACAACCACCTATTCTTCAAGCACACAGACATACTGGTTGGATTTGGCACGAGGGTGAGTGATGGTTCAGTATATACAGTTGTATTAACCAGAGATTTCACAAAAATGAAATGCACTGTTAATAATTGAAAGGACGAGAAACTGAACCATTGTCTCAGAGCTCGTGAGCTGTAAAGCCACCAACCGCTTTACAGGCCATTCACGCACCTTTCATACATGATACACACAAGACCATTCACACCACCAGGCACGAAACCAACACATTACACCATTCACAAAAAAGGGACATGGTACACCCTGCTTGAGAAAGACAGAAAAGACAAATATTTCTGAACAACCACCTATTCTTTAAGCACACAGACATACTGGTTGGATTTGGCACGAGGGTGAGTGATGGTTCAGTATATACAGTTGTATTAACCAGAGATTTCACAAAAATGAAATGCACTGTTAATAATTGAAAGGACGAGAAACTGAACCATTGACTCACAGCTCGTGAGCTGTAAAGCCACGACAAGGCACCAACCGCTTTACAGGCCATTCATACACCTTTCATACGTGTGACACATACAAAACCATTCACACCGCCAGCCGCGGGCCCAGCACATTACAGCACTCGCACCAGCAGACCGCGCCATTCAAGGGCCCATCACTTTCACACGCCAACATTCCTGACACAGCAACCGCACCAGGTCACGGATTGCGTGGAGTGGCGTTTAGCTAGCAGTGTGTGTAGTGACCAGCAGCAAGTCACTACTCACACACCGCCAGCCAAGCGCCCGTCCACACACACCGCCAGCCAAGCGCCAGTCCATGCACACCGCCAGCCAAGCGCCAGTCCACGCACACGTCATAAGTTTTTTTTAAACAAGAAAGAAAACACAAACCAATTGCAACTAAATACAAAACTATAACTACAAAAACAACTGCAGTAACTAAAGACATCATTCTATTGCCAAACGTTAAACTGAACAACTATATAAAACCATACAGACCAGGCAGTACACTATTAGACTCATGGTTGCTCCCAAAATCTCTTTTGAGTGTGATACAATCTGAAACATGTGGGC